>JAVQJS010111150.1:0-18297 GCA_036024795.1 Galaxias rostratus | reverse complement strand
CCCCCCGCCGCCCCCCCCCCCCCCCCCCCCCCCCCCCCCCCCCCCCCCCCCCCCCCCCCCGCGTGCCAAAAAGAAAGGCAGTCGAGAAAGAGAGAGAGAGATGGGAGTGAAAGCTGTTGGAGGACCATCTCTGTATGACTGTGATCTCGATGTGAGTGATGTTGTCACGCGTCAGGTCGGAGGGCCTTCCCCCTGCTTGGTCTCAGGGGCCAATGGACCGGCTCCCTCATGTGGCACCAGAGAGTTATTGTCATTGAGGAAGTGATGCCTTCTTCTTAATGAACACGCTGTATCTTAGTCTATCCTCACGCCTCTTCGTGACAACTAAAAGAGTTTTTGAATAATTTTGAGGGTCCTTTTTCATACTGTCTAAATAGAGTGTCTAATCAAGTCGATCTAAGAAGCCAGGGGACAAACTTCATCATTTATTATTTTAATTAAAAAAATATATTTTCGATTTCTGAATAATGCAGTGTATTTTTTAATTGCATTCCCCTTTATTTTTTCTCTCTATCTCTTCTCCAGTGATGGAAGTATGTCCACCAAGCAGATCGTTTTCCTCCAGAGACCCGTTCTGGCTCGAAAGAGAAGGGAAGCTAAGGTACGTGACCCTGCATTCCCCTCTGTTATGCTTCTGGCCCGTATGGAGCCATCGGGCCTCTTTCCTGGCCAGCCACACCGTCTACAGGACACAGCACTCACACACTGCCCTTGTTGCCATTGTTTTGATTATCTAGGTTGATACATATTAATTTTGTAACCGGCCAAATTAGACTGAAGCCCTTTGTCCTGAAGATGTGGGATACTGACTTGAATATAAACTTGCGTAGTGTTTAGCAATTGAAGAAATAGGCAATATTATTAAAGAGGTAGGCAGGAATTTGTTAACATTGGCAGAATTGGGATATAAGTTGTTTTCTTCGGGAACGAACCAGTTGATATTCCTGCAGCATGCTGCATAGATAATCTGCTTTGCTTTGTACAGTAAGCACTTCTGTTGGTTTTGCCCGGCTCTGAACCCGGAGGACATCAATGATTTACCTTAAAGTGACCTCGATTTCCCCCTTCACATTCAATGAGGGCCATTTGAATTAGATGGTTTACTTGCTGTGGATTAGGTCAATTTTGCTGCTAACTTGCCTGATTGTACAGCACACAAGGTAATGCAACGTTAGTTAAACGCTCTTACGTAAACTGTCTCCTGTTTTAGAAACTGATATTCAAGACCCGAAGCAAGTCCAACAAGAACTCTGTGAAAGACGCACCAAAGAACAAAAAGAAGAAAAACAAAACGGCGGAAGGAGAAAAAGATTGGGAAGATCCTAAGATTATCGATGACGGAGAGAACGCCGTGAATGAAGATGATGTCAACAGCAAAGACGAGAGGCCAAAAACGCAGATGGAGGCTGTGTGCAAGGAGAGAGAGACACCCGAAGAAAAGGAAGAAGTGATCGAGGGAGAGGTGAGGCTAGAAGAGTGTGAAAGCAGAGCAGAAATAGTAGGAGGTGCCGTGGAAGATGACGAGGGCGAAGAAAATAAAACAGCAGATCAGGGAAAGGTCGAGGCCGATCTAGAGAATGAAAGCAAGCAGAACAAAGAACATCTAGAAAACGGACAGGGTGAGAGTGGCCAAGAAAAGATTTCGGAGCCGGAGAGCAAAGAAATGGAGGAGAAAGAACTTAAAGAAATCAAGGTGATAATAGAAAATGGGATCGACAGAAACAAAGAGAGCAATGTTAATGGAGGGAGTGTCATTTCAGAAAAAGTTATGAATCAGCAGGTCACGTCGAAGCAGGAGCAACCCTCAAGTATGGAAATCGAGGAGGATGGTGGCATTACCTCAACCAATCAAGACCCCGAAGAATCTTCAGTCACCGAAGATTAAAGCTTCAACGCACACCCAAGCAGCCAATCAAGTGTTGTCCGTCATCCCTCTCTGGGGCTTTGAGTTTCCTCCACCTCTGGAGTACAGTGTTACTTGATCCCCTGTCTGTGGGGTTCAGACCTCGATTGTTGCAACAGCCTTCTTTCCTGATGTCATCAACTTTCTTTCATTAAATGTAGAGCCCCTCTAAAATGTATACAAAAAATATCCTCATATACCTTGAGATATCAGTCCTCTTGTATGCTTACACATACTGAATGTATATAAGAACGGATAGGCTGGCAAATTATGTAACGCGTTGCCAATTAGAGCCACTGTGGGGAAAGGAGCTATTGACTGGACCAATTTTGAGTCAATGGGGCTTGATGTGCAGATAGTATGCCCATATCCTGAGCCGTATACTTTCTGCACAAAGGTCAACAGAGGAGGAGATGTGTGTTTAAGGCCACGGCTATTGTTGCGACAGGCAATCCAATGTAATGGGGTAGGTTATACGGCCTGTTTACGCTAAGATGAAAGTGCTAGATCAAATGCAGATACTCAATCAGATTCCTCTTTTGGGTGTGGTGAATGAATTTCACACTACGAATATCACATGCCAAGGCTGGTATCATTCCATATTTATTCAAATGAAATGTTTGTGGAATTTAGTGTGGAGGACCAGATTTCAACATAGTGAAAGATCTGGAAGGGTTATGATAAGGCTATGTCTATTTGAACTCAACAGATACATTCTGCATTGTTTCCAGCAACAGGCACATTCTTTCTTCTTTTGACCCACAGGAAGATGTTCAGAAACCAAAGTATAAGGGAATAGACCACAGAAATAGAAATCAAATAAATAAATAGCCTAATTCATCTACAGTTCTGTAAGCACCTCTTCATAAGATCTTTCATGCTTTCATGTTGGCTTCTATTTTAAAAGGAGCTAACATTAACGCCATGAAGCTCTTATTAGCCGTGTAATGGATTTTGTCAGTGGGGTATCAGTCAGGAATCATACATTTATAATGGGGGTCACTTACAGGGGGCTATTGACGGCGAAACACCTCAGCTTGTCAAACGAATAGCACTTAAAATGACTGCAGGCATTGATTTCAGTTGCTAAGCAAAAAGGAATAAATACAACTGCATATGCAGAAAAAGAAGATTGTTATTTTTTTTGTAAATGTAGTCTATTTCTGAGTGATAGGACTGTCAGTTGGGATTTTGTCTCTTGAATATGAAAGATGTTTAGTGTTCAGTAGGATTTCAAACTGTGACCAAAATAGCCTTATTATACTGCAAATGGCCCTCATCTGCCATAAGAGATGTCTTTGAAAGACATAATGGTTTTAGTAGTGTTGTTCATTTGTGTTTTTGAGAGTTGCATTTGTAATTATTAAAAATATTTTCCCTGTTGATATTTTAAAAGTCGATGCCAGGCGTTTTGTAGTAGAAAGTACAAATGGTTTAGATTTGAAGAACAGTCCTGTTTGACTATGATATTAACATGTGTTGAGATGTAAGATGTTTTCATTTCGCTGTGAATGTTGTGTTTTTGGCATTTGATTTCAAAGTAGGGCTATGTGCTGTACTGCTAAGGCTTGCTCGCGTGTGTTTCTGGCTGACCCTCCGAGCTACCTCCAGAGGGAGGCTCTGAGTTCCCTGAGGTCTCTGAAGCCTGACCCTCCCTACCATATGCTGCCTGTCTTCACGGCCTCTAGTGAGGAAGGGGCTGGGACTGGGAGGCGTCACATCACCACGGATGGAAGAAGTGTCAACGGTCACATAGGAAGCTGAATTGATTCTCCACAGAAGCTGGAACTGGTTTCAAAACACATGGGGTGTACGTAAACGCATTTGGAAATAACCACTTTGATAGCGAGTCAAGTTATGAGCTCATATCGTAATATTGTCTGTGGTGTTGTCTTTTTTGTTTTCCGGACTGCTTTGCTTTAGGCTATTCGAGCTGTAATAAGCACTTAATTGCATTGAACAAACAATTTTCCCTGTGCACTTGGATCACATCTGGGGAGAGAACATGAACCAGTTTTGAGTTTCGTATTTTCCATAGAGAAAAATTTATATGAATAAAGAATGAGAATTTAAAAAGACCTTTTTAATAAGATTTTTGTTTAGATTTGATTTCTTTTAAGATGTGTTTAACATTAATCATTTGAAAGATGTCTAGAAATATGCTTGTTGTCTTTCTTAATTAAGATCCCAAATGTATTTGCATCACTGTTTATGCCAGTGGGTTCAGATAGGTTGCGAGCTTTCATTTTACCACATCAGCAGGCCCAAAAGAGTCATTTTCAGATGTATTTAGTTACATAATAAATATAGTTGATCCAATAATTCCCTTTTACTCCAAGCATGTTTTGACCTTGTAAAACATTCCAGTTGGACATCGTCTGAACACTGACCTATGTAATCCTACCACACTTGGGGTCAAACTACAGGCGCTCTTGTATCCATCAGTCCGACCTGAGCTCATGCCACTTAGGCCCCTGGTTTCCACTGGTACTGGTACTACGTACATTCAACACACACAGACAATACTAAACTAAGGGGTCCACAATTTCACCTAAAAAGAAGAAAAGTCCCGGATGCAGACGGTTACACAAAGCGGCAACTGGTACTTCATCAGTTAAATATTGCGGAACCGCGTTTGCATGCCCTTCCGTGGAAACACGATAACCTGCATAGCTAATGCTACACCACAGCGTCGTCTAGGGCATTCCACCCACTGAAAAACCCCAAGCTGTTCTCTGTAGTATTTAATCATCATTCTCTGTGATTTGCAGCAGTAGTGATGGTCTTCGTTCTTGTTAATGCTGCACAAAGCGTTCGTCTCACAGGGTTAACGTGTTGTGTGCCACAGGATGTGAATAGGAGAGAGAAGAGCTGACAGAACATGATACAATAGGGTGGTAAGCTTTGAATGTTGTCACTTTGGCTTGCCATAAGTGTGCCCTCTGGAAAATGTATTCAAAGGTTTCATCTTGGATGTTACTGTTTTCATCACCTCGGCTGCCAGCTTGAATGTTGAGTAGCTTTGATCATCAACTATAGCCAATCTGCAGTGTTTGTAAAGAATAATAATCTTTGCTATCCTGGAAATGTCCATATCCCTATTGTTCATGACAGCTGTATAATTTGTATATTATAAAACGATTTATATTTAATGTGAATATGTGTTCTTTGTTTTCTTCAGTGTTAAATTACCATTGTCTGGGGTGATTAGCCTGCTAACAACGCTGCATGGTAGGCTTATGCACTATTCCACTTAACAATCGTTGAAAATATTTGATCAAATTGACATACTTGTGTTATCGATACAAGTATGACTTTTTGTCTGTACTTAATTGGTCTATATAGAGCGAGAAAGTCAGACCGACTTCTAATGCGTTGCTCAAGGAGAAAATGATTTGGGTAGCTTTTGCTCTGTAATGTAATATAACAAAGGAAAACATTTCTTGAAGCCCAACTTAAAAGCCCTCATTTGACAGATCAAACTGAACCACAGGGTAGGACTGTTATTTCTCTGCCATTATGTTTATAGTCAACATTGTCCTTATTGCTCTCTCATTACTAACAAAGAGGCAATAAAATGCAGGAAAGGTCCTACTGTTATTTGTTATTGTTATTTTTTAAGAGATATACTCTTAATGTTTCAAAACTAAATATATTAAACCACTAGGATTATAACATATCTTAATTCACAGAAACGCTGCCATGTTTTAATGTTACGCAATATAATATTATATAACCTGTGCTTTTTTATTTGTATAAAAGGACCATGTTTACAGTCCAGTCTCGGGTTATAGGTCCTGAGCTGAGAACCCAGAGGAAAGCTGAGTCAATCGAATTAAGGCTTTACCAGTGAAGTCACTTCACATCCACTTCATCCAATACATGAGTCCTTAAGAGTGTGAACTGCCAAGCAGGGCAGAAATCACTATTGAACGCCAGTTATCATGCTGCATTTGGCCTAAGGCACCAAAGGTTCTACTATGTTGGGTTCTACGCAATGTCCCATTTTAGGTTGAGTACAGAATTGCTGACACTGGCACATTTTCAATATGGAGAATATTATACATTAAAAGTATAATTTAATCACGCTTGTTTCATTTAAAATTAATTTATGCCTGCCTTTTTTTTGTTCAGATGGCTTATTACTAAGTCTATATACATGATCATTCAGCACGATATTGTGCAAAATTGGTTTGAGTATGCGATTCAACCTTTTCTGATCTTGGTGGAATTATCTAATCTCATGAACGTTCAATACATCCGTCGTGATACACTGCCACCTAGTGACTCTCTTTGTAATTACTTAATCGAACACCATTGTAAGCGGTCCAGAAAGATAGCTTTAAGTCCTAAACCGTGACTACTTGTCATGACAGCTCATACACCTCAATTGCGAATTGGCAGGTCGGCCAAATATACTCACCTTGAGTAAACTATACATTTTAACAAAGCATTTAGCCGACGTGTGTCTTAGCATTACCACCATAGTGGCCAAGTGTGACTTGCAATGAATTTGAGAACCTCGTCACCTTCTTTGCTTCTTTGCTTGTGTTAGAAGATTAACCACTGACCAATTCGATTAAGTTACACAATTACCTCTGTGTGTGCAAATCGCCTCGTTATCAAGCCCTGACAGGCCTGAAACTACATTAATTAATACCCCCTCCCCTGTCGTGTCTTAATTAGCTTCGTCCAAGGAGGAAGTCAAATTAACGTCAGCATGTTTAGCAGACCGTGTACTGGTTCTTGAGACTGATAGAAAAAGTATGCTGTCCTATTGCTGATACAATTTAGAGAGTATATATGTAGGCTACGCCTACTTTTGGATGACCTGTACGTTGCTCTCTTAGCCCTTTTTTTCCGACAAAGATCACTTTCACACATGATAAATAAACGTTATAGGCCTGCATGGTTTGTCAAGAGATTGTCACACAGTGATTCAAGCAATCGAGACATATATATTTTTTTCAGACAGAGTAGAATTTGTCTGTTTCATAGTCAACTTTTTTATTTTCTGTCAACAGAGAATTTGAGTTACCTCAGCAGGTTTTCACTGTTGATTAGCTAGGATCAAGTTAGGTCTCAATCATCAACCAGATTTGAAGTATCTTTGTGCTTATTGCTGACCCTTCAGGAAAAAAAAACAAGTGGACATAGTACTATGACACATCCAAAAGCAACATTACGCACAGCCAAGGTCCTGGTATTTTAAGTCAAAAGTCATTTTCGAAACAATTTGTTTGAATAAAATCATACAATTCTCAGTTCACTTAAACTTGCAATTTTAGTCAAAGTATTTCTTCTCACTCATGGAAACACTCTCACCTGAAGCTTTGAGCAGCAGTGGAAACGGACATCATTTAGGGATGAATCATCAAGGCCATTTTGGTACTCCTCCATCTTGGTTTCAATGCCACAGATGCCTCCAGCGCCACACTCTTGGCTCCAGAAACCATACTCGCCCCACTCAGTGCCCACACCCTCCAGGATGGGGTTGCTACTGCAGCGAAACTTAATGTTGTTGACCGCTGTGTCATCCCCGAACATGCCCTGGTGGGGCTCCACCTTTAGCTGGAAGGAGGTGAGTACTCCCTGGGGACACCACTGAGGGGGAGACCAGTCGCCATAGCTGAGGAGGGAGGGTTGGAGCAAGCATAGAAAATAGGTGATCACCTTGGCTGACCACTTGCTATATACAAAGGGGGAGCAGTGGGGCCAGCATGGGATCTAGGTTCACCTAGCTTGACAACAGGCTACCCGATTTGCAATGCTCCATTATTTTAATATTCCAACTGCCTTTTTTTGGGGGGGTAACCAAGAACATTACTTAACATTTTGCCATAGCAGAAGCTTAACAATAATTTGTAACAACACTAAATAATTTTACCATGACATGTATATACTGTATATTCTTACAATGAATTCTAATTTGGGGCAGCATAATTGCTCAATGTGAAATTGGTTACAAACTATCCAGCGTGAGACTCAATGGAGTAGAGGAAGCTCCTGTTTTCGTCTTTGCCACAGATCAGACGGATTCCATTCACAGCAGTGTCATCCAGACCGTACTGTGGGGACTCCACCTGAGAAGCAATACATCACAAAGTAGAGGACCATTCTTTATGTAATGTCAGGAGCCATGCGATATCCTTTACTATATTTAAAAACTGTTTTAGAAATGTCAGTATTAAATAGACCCTAGGTTTATTAAGGAGATGGGGAAAAAAAGGCCATTTACTCGGAGGCTGAACCCAACAGCAAAGAAATTCTCAGGACACATCTCTGGCCACGTCCATTTCCCAAACTGCTCTCCATTGGAAACAGACAGCATGGATGAGTAGGGTCTGCTGTTATTAGCCTTGCCAGCCCGCTCTAAATAGGGCTTTGTGCATAGCCCTGGGGCCACAAAAGCCAGGATCGACAGGGCAGCCACGATAAAGGTCTTCATGATGATGTTTCCAGTCCAGAGTAGGGATGGCGGTTTCGAGGAGGACTTCTTATAACTTTACTAAAGCCTTTGAAATGGTCCGATTGAGCCTACGCACACTTTTCAGGATCAATTATTTACAGCAGTGGCCGAGGGTATGGGAAAAAGCAGCTGCATTCATTACTCCTCAGCAAATTCAAATTACAGGATCTTTGCTCTTGTGGGCCTATGTGTCCATTTATTGATGTATGATGTAAAACATTTGCTATGTGAATTAAGTTTAGCCTGTTTTTATCTCAACCTTTAACATAATACAGAGCTAAAAAAAAATTGCATTGGCATTCCCAAATTATGGGTCTAGGTATTGTTTAAATATTCATATACACCATATTATGATTTGCATGTTTATTGTTTATTCGTCACCATATTTGTTTTTACATTACTGTTATTGTTTCAGTTATACTTAATTCTAAGAATACTAATACACTGCCACAGTCCATATAGAATACATCATCTCCTACATACAAACTGTTGCTAGCAGTAGTTTATAATATATTGGTCTTATTTGACAATGTGTTCTGTAGGTCTGACCATCTATAGACAGACTTCAGGATGCAGGCTTTGAGACAGTCAAATTTACACCAGCTTTTGTGAAAGTTTTCCCTTATCACCTGTTTGGACTAGGTCCAGAAGACAAGGTCAAATGACTGTTAAGAAGTGCAAAAACACTTATACCTTTGGATGGGACTCTCATCTTGAGGCATCGTTATTGCTTTGGAGGATCCATGGATTAACAAACAAAATGTATTTCCCCCTTGTATTCTGTTTAATACTGAATACATTATTACAACCTGATTATACTAAAATAATCTGCACTGTTTTCTTTCACAGGATGATAACAGGAAACAAACAGTATGCTGCAAAGAGTATGCTGCCTTCCCACGAGTCTATTTACAGCTACTAGGTGCTCAATATGAAACAAATGGTTTATAATATTATGAAATAATTATGAAACAAAACCGATTAAATAAAAAAGAGGGTGATTATAACAAAATTCATCAGACAAAAAAGTTTTCACAAAATGTTTTAGGATCTGAATCCTGACCTGAAAAAAAATAATTCTTCATTATATTTGTGTAAAATTGCACAAAAGCATTATGATAATACGTGTATGGATTATTACACTTGCCTTTTTTTCCACCAATAGTAAGCTGCACCGCCAACAGCAACAGTTGAGCCAATGATAAAGGAACCAACACCCAACATTATTTTCCTCTCTTTAGCTTCAAATCCATCTAAAGAATTTAGATTAAGATGAATTAAGAGTTAATGCCTAAAAAATTGAACCATTTTTTAATGGTTTAAGATGCATTTAATTTAGAATATGGCTTTATACGATGTCTTTTGTGATGTAAATATATATATATATTATATATGTATATATGCATGAGGCAAAGACTCATTGAGATTTACAACACCTGAGCAGGTGTGAAAGCCAAGTCTATGACTCAAAATGTCCCTTTATCTGGTCAGAGTACATAGCACTACTCACTGTGTTCTCATGTAGCCAATACTTTCTTAACCCATTCTCTCATTATGACTCCACCCCCCACCCACCATCCTAATATCTCACCCCAGTCAACCTCCAGTGGCTCTTCCAGACTGCTGTGCTTCACCCTGCAGCTCACCCTCTCCCCTCGTATAGGTATAAACTCCAGGTAGGAGTGGAGCTGGTAGCTCCAGTCTCCGTTTGCCAGGGTGTCGGTGGAGCTGACTCCGATGTTGGTCTCCAGTCCATTTCTCAACCAGTGGACCCTAATCTCTTGTGGGTAAAAGCCAAACACACTGCACTGCACAATGGATAGCTCTCCAAAGTATGAGGGCTTGGTCAGGGAAACCTTGACAGTTGGAGGCACTAGTACCCACAGAGAAATAGACAGAGTAATTAACAACGTTTTTTCGGTCTTTGTGGTTAATGATATCAAAATCAACAATGAAAACCATTTAACCCATAGGCTGTAACAGCAGCAACGTAAGCATAATTTTACAGATTCTACATTTAGCAATTGTGAAACCTTTGTGTCAACAAAGCTACCTTTTCTGTGCAGTGTTGTCTCTGTGAAGCTTATTGCGTTGTGTTTGCAAATAGTCTGAACCTCAGTTTTCCTTGCGGCCATTTTCCAAGCCTGGCTGTTGTAGTGGGCCGCATTGATCATCCCATACTCCCCAAAGCCTACATACTTTTGAACCCGGGAGTCATATATTGTGTTTAACTGCTGGTTAAAAACGTTTTTGACCAAATAAACCACATTCTGGATACTATCGTCATATTCACATTCAACTAAAGACTGATACATGTATCCATCTAGAGAGAAACAAACAAAGCAAAGAAAATACATGTTTATTCATTTTGGGTTAATTAAGTATTGATACAGAACAGTGAATCGACTGAATCAGGGACACTAGATCCCAAAAATCCTACATTTTATGCAATCCTCTTCAGGAGCAACAACAAATTAAGTTAATGGATGGTATATTTAATGATAGTACAATATAATTAAACCCAGAAATGAACCGGCTTACCAGCTGGAGATGCACAAATAATAGTTAAAGCAACGAGAGCAAGTGGATGGATAAAGTATGGGCTCATGTTAAAATGAAGAATTTGTCATTTTTCAGCGAGCGCAGCATGTTTGGTCAACAGATATCTAACACAATCTGGCAGTGGAATGATCCGTTTTTTAGGGAACTTTCCTCCCACTTCTTTAATGTGGTAATCTAACTATAACAAGGAAGTGTAAGAACAATGTCTGCATTGCCTTGACTCAACTGGTTTTGCTAGTAGTTACCGTACTTCGTTTTTTTTTCTTCCTCAGTTGTGCCAGTCTGACGACAGCAACGTGTGGTAGAGAAAAACGAAGTGTACTTCTGAAAGGGTTTCCATGCCGGCAAAACATCTCACTTCCTTTGCTCACTGTTTACATATATATTTTTTGTTACCTGTGGTGACAATAGTTTGTTTATGTTAAGAGCTTGGAGTGCCACTGAAAAGCTGAAGTGAAATTGTATAGTCACTCAATAACGCAGGAGCATGTTTTGCAGCGCCGTTGTGGGTTCATTGTTTTCAGTCCGTAGAGATGTGTTGGCTTTAATGATTAACCACACTCCTGCGGCCACTCCTATCAGTCCCAGTATCACTCCAACGACACTCACCACTGTCTCCACAACCTCTGTGTCTGTATACACGTCAATCTCTGTGTAAACACACAAACACACACACACATTTTATGTTGGAATGAGATGACCAGTCAAATATGCTAATAATAATAATCCTAGACCCATAGTTCTAGATAAACCTTTTTGTTTTCAGCTTTTTTACAACTTAAATGCATTTTTTGTCTTTTTAAACCTCCACAAGTGCTGTGTAATTTCAATACGGCTTTACAGAACTAAGTATCAATGGCATAACCCACTATTATCTTGAAGCAACAGAGGCCTCTGCTTATGCTTAATGTCCATGTTTGTTTTGGCAAGTATGCTAGTTAAGTTAACTTAAGTGTTCCCTAAATGTATAGCTTGCCAAGACAAAAGCTTGTTTAACATTTTATCTTTATTCTATTGACACGTCTACACCCTTTTAGAAATACAAATATGGATTTAAATGTGAAATTCAATTTAAATGCAGCATTAAACATTGCTGTGGACAAATGTGTCACCTAAATGTGATACACCATAATGTATCACACGTCGCTCACCAAAGAACTTGGTGAGCGGTTTCAGCAGGCTGATGTGGCCCACAACGCAGGAGTAAATGTCCCCCTGCTGGGGTGTAAAGCTTAGATAGGAGAAGATCCGGAAGCTGAAGTCCTTGTTGGAGTAGTACTGGGTGAAGGTTACCAGGCTCTGGTCCAGTTCTTCATCATTCTTGGCCCACGTGATGTCCACGGGCGTGGGGTGGAAGTCATTAACCAGGCAGATGAGGACGTTAGGGATCCCCAGCACGACCTCCATCTTGGAATAAACCTGAGACGTGGGTGGCTCTGTAGATGGAAGGGTTAATGGATAGATGGATGATGGATAGTATTTGTGTTTGTTAATGATGTTTCATAGGAAGGTCTGTACAAAGTTAATCAGGTAAAATTCCCAATGCATGAGATTTTAATTGCAAACAAAGGTGGTCCTGACTCTAAAAATAGAAGACAAAGAAACGTCTGCATAGAAATAACACACAATGCAGAAGAGACCGACCACAAAATGTGGATACCATGCCTCAGAATATTTAAAATAAAACCAAAAATGATCAAATTATAATGCTCTAAAAAACAAATAGTGAGAGACATGATGTTGACTTTAAGTAAAATGAAAGGCAATGGTCTCTTAACTGCACACATGAGGCATTATAACATCCCCACATCTAGTGTATTTATAGATATCCGTAGAAGAAGCATTGGATTACATTATATGTCGAAATCCTCATGATTGTTTCATATTTTGTCTAACTTAAATAGACATTTAGATATTCTCAACATTCCACGTCATATAAATAATCTGAACTGTTTTTACATAGATCATTAAAAAGAACAGTTCGATTTATCAAAGTTTTTCTTCATGAGGGAATTCTCAATGCACACTTTAACCCCTGTAAAGCTACTGCATGAAATGTGAATCGCTCCCATTGATAAGCACTTTCTATCATACAATGAAACAATATCAGCACTGTTCAAGGCACGATTTCTGGATGCGGAAATTCCATATATCCTTACCCAACAGGTTACACTTATGCAAGGTTTAAGGTCATTTCTGTACAGCCAAGATCTCAGTATCTTTGAGAGCAAAATAAAAGCATCTTGCTTTTTTTTATGGACTACGATTTACAAGAGAACTGTGCCACGATAAACAAAACGCATTTCAATTGTTGGTCTCTTACCAATGGCCTCAGGTGGCGTTTTCTCCCCCTTAATGGCACGGGGGATATTGTACTTGCAAGTTCCAACAGAATCATGCACTTCAAAAGCTATGTCAGGTTGAGGGGGAAACTGCTTGGTAAACTCTGCCAGCCGTGGTGTTATCTGATAGGTCACAGGGTCAACCGAGAAGAGCTCGTCTCTGTCAAAGCCCACTTCATACTCCCCGTCATCTGTGTTGTTCTTTTGGCAGAAGGTCAAAAACTGCAGCAGGTGTTTACCTATTACCAGAGAAAGGAAGAGAGGTCACCCTGGAGATCCGGTGGACACTTGGTCTGTTTACATTCTTTCATCTGTCAGACCAGTGTTTGAACACCGTTTAACGACACATCCATTTTAATGAGGCCTTTCAGTGAATTGTGCATTTAAGGTGAATAAGATGTTATACTTCCTGACATCTCCCTTTAATTGTTATGGAACTTGCCTAGACTTAGTGGTTATTCTGCAAGGACAGTGGCTTAATATGAATAGAGAATATAGCGCTATTCCTTTTAAGTTTTAAAAAACAATATAGCATTAAGCCTATTAGGAAAAGCAAACTAAATTAGCAAACTGCTATGTATAATTTTTATTGTAATTTATTTTTAATTAAAATCTTACTCACTCTGACACTGTGACAGCAAACCACTAAGAACCCCAAAAACTAGCAGCACACTGGTACCCATTAACACGTAATCAAGAGTTCTCAACAGACAATAAAATCTCGAAAAACTGCTAGCCAGAACAATTTCTCTCTAACTCTGCCTTGATATGTGGTCCACTACCAGACTTCAACCTCTCATAACAAATGTAACGAAAAAAGCTATGTACAGAAATTTGACCAATCATAGCCTTCGTTTCTATTTAGCACTAGGTTACTATGCAAAAAAACAACAACAACGGTCAACCATGGCATGCCCCTGAACTTGCAGCTAACTGCTGCCACCTACTGTAGACCCACTGCCATTTCACATTTTGTTCCTCGGCCTTATTTATAAAGTTTCTTAATTAATCACAAGAAAATAAATATTCTAAAACTGTAATCTACCAGACATCAGATTTTGCAGTGGACTTCTACATAAAACATTTAACAATATCACTGCATGTTCAACTTTAACGTAAAATTAAACCAAATTACCCAAAATATTAATCAACTTCCGACTTCATCTCTTCCCACTCCTGCAAATTATCACATCAACAATCTGCACTGCTAATCTTGTCTCTGAACAAAACGTTACATCTACACCTTCGCTACTTTTGTATTAAATGCTCACAAATAGTTAAATGCCATTTTGCTAACGTTGGCAAAAGTACTTGCAAAAGCAAAATCCAAGAAGTGGATAAAAAATAAATTTGCAGACCTGATCACACTTAATAGCACTTTACCTAGATTTTTTTAACGTCCTCATCACTCAATGTGTTGAGGTACAATTAGTAACTAATGTATTCCAAATGTTCTACCTGTCCAAATAAAAAAAAGTATTTCATACTGTACAAGAGATCTTTTTTAATATATACATATTGTAAAAGGAAAGGTATGTTTCTGAGTGGCAACAATCCAGTCAACTAGAAGGCTAATATTTGTGACATGACAGGGTATGCAGAAGTGTGACCAAGATGATCACAAAAATGAAGATGAAGCAAATACAGGAAAAATACAAAAGAAAATACCTAAAAGAAAACTGTGAGGAAACATGATTGTGCAACTATCAAGCACAGTGTAGGTATATACAGTTGTTACTTGATCTATAGAATACATAGTGACAATTAGACTCCGATATACATTCAAAACTTGTTTATCCATTTTGAAAGTGTAAAATCTCCAGAAAATGGACCCTGAATTTTCTGTTCGTTTTCTGGGGCAGTCATTTATCTTTGAAAGGACATTTCACCGCAAAAGAAAAGATTCTAAAAAAAACAGATGTGGAACACTTTTTTCTCATTAATAGTCCAACATATGAACTATCTGCTCCAATAACTGAAATAAAAATATAAAAATGACACGAAACCCTGAAGTCACTGTTTGCCCTTTAGAAAGGTAGCAACAACATGTTAACTAATTTGAAATATAATCCCATGCATTATTGTGTGGCTACATTTTAAATGGTTTTAGGGTAGTTGGAGGCATAGACCACACGCCGAACTAACGTGAACGAGCACCAATGTGCTACAGTGTGTTTGTCAAGCTAATTGTAAATTAACATTCAAGTTTTAATGGGATGAATAGCTGTCAATATACCAACCATATTCACAGAAGAAAAATCATTATATTCGCATAGAAGCATATCTGAAGCATGAGAAGATTATAGCCTGTCAAACTTCTTAACAAATGCATGCTTTTGTAGTGCATTGGTGTAATTCAACACTCATTCACAACCTAAAGAAAATCTATTTATGTGGCTGTGAAATAAAAAGGAAAAGAAATACCCACACTTCACAGGTCAAGATGTTGCCATTAGCATGCCAGATGTCCGCCGAGAACTCAAGTCAATATAAATGTGTCCAATACACAGTGACAACAGATGCAAACGCAAGAAATGACAAGCAAAATATTTTTACTCAACTGTTGTAATCGACCTCAAATACTAGACTGACACGTTCTTTAATACACTCCTCTTCATGTTATGAACTGTGTCAGTCACAGCTGCTACACAAAGTGTGCGCTTTATGAAGTTGTATCTAGTCTCAAGAGAGAGTTAGTAGTGTTACTGAACTAGTGCTAACACAGCGTACAAGCATCTAACGCCAAGTTCAGGGGTATCCGTGTCCGTGTGTAAATCCTGGGACCAGACCCATCTCTCCACGTCCTTTCGCTGCTCAGTCTCCCTCGTTGGGGGATCGCCATAAAATTCTTCTTTATAAAAGAAAAGTAGATACATTTGTACAAGTATATTTACACAGGGATGGGGGAAGGGAAACCAAGGCATTCGGTGTTTGGGGTCGCGACCGTCCGTAACATCATGTCCTTCTCTCACTTCCTCCACCCTGCATACGAATCTCCTGGACCACTGTGATGGGCTGTTCTCTTCGGAGTGTTCACACTGGGGAATCGGACAGGGTTTTTTTTGTGGTGGGGCGTCTCCAGGGTGCACCGTGTCCCTGGCCAGCACCGTGTCCCTGAGTGGCGGGAGGAGCGACTGCGGGTGTCACCGCCTGGCTCAACCGGAGTCGGACTCGCTGGTGTCGGAGGACGATGAGGAAGAGGAGGAGGAGGAGTCCGAGCTGGAGCTGCTGGCGCTCAGGCGTGCTGGCTGTGTGTGAGCCTCCACGCTGCTCGCCTTCTCCACTAAAAAGGAGGGGGGACATGATTAGACTAGACTAGAACTATGATCTGATAACTTTGGATTTCTTTGGGCGATGTTCCGACATAGCACACCCAGTCCTAATTGCACTGTGGATTTGGACAGTTCTTAAAAGTCTTGTGGTTTTTTCAAACCTACCTTTTGGTTTCTGGGGCTTCTTGCCCGAGTTGAGCTGTCCACTGACGTCCTGCAGCCTCTTCTCCAGTTCCCTCTGCTTCTCCTGGGTGAGCTCTTCCTTGGATTTGCCACTCCCTCCCCTCTTTACTGTTATTCAACACAGGGAACAGACATAATATAATCGACTGATGCAGAGGAAGTATCAACTGCTAATCCATCAAAATGAGTGGTTGCTTAACAGATCGTCCTAGTTTAAATGTATAGAAATACATTCATAAACAAATCTTACTTCAGGCATTCCAAGGGAGCAAAGAATAACACATTTTCACTAGCCTTTAGCAACTGAACCATTGCCAACCATTATGACAATGCCAACATCAGCAACACTCAACACGTCACTATTCAATTTGATTTGAGTGCGAAATAGAAACATTATTAGAATCTGTGTCACTTCCCAACATGGTACGTACAAAGTATCTGCACAAGACTCGAGATCAGTTGATAAATGTAGGTATTATAATAATCGTTTTTAAATCAAATTACATAATTATCAGCTGACCTCGTAAATGTTGATTATTTTATTAAATATATCCTGATTGGATTAAAAAAATCGGTTTGCAGATAATCTTTGGAACTACAAACACAGTGGTGAATTATGACCAACAGGACCAGCAACAGTTAAGCGTTCAAAAAATGCTGTACTTGACCGTCCTAAAATGGACATCATTTCCATTTATTTGACCCATGAAACAATGTATGTTCGATTCCTCAACATGTCAAGAAAATGAAAGACATGTCAGCTCTGACGGCCCAGCCGACCGGCAGCACCTGGCCAGGCTGAGACGGAGCATTCATCGTGCACAGCGTGAACCATTGGGACCGCCATTTTGGCTCCGCTGCGCCCCGTCTCCCGCTTTGGCTTCCCCGTGCTCCTCACTCACCGTAGGGTTTGCGGGGCTTCTTCCGCAGACACGTCATGACGTAGCGCTCCAGCTCCTTGAGCGTGGACGGCTTGAGCGTCTCGAAGTCGATCTCGATCTCCTCCGGGTTGGTGTCGCGCAGCGAGGGCTCCCGGGCCTGGATGATGTGCACCACGCGGCCCAGCTTCTCGCCCGGCAGCTTGTTGATGTCCAGGCTCAGCTGACGCTTCTCGTCGTAGGACATGGGCGCCGTCTCCTCCTCCTCCTCCTCCGAGTCGTAGTGGGGCAGCATGGAGGGGGGAGGCAGGCTGTGGAAAGAGGCCTGCGCCCTCTTGGTGATCCTGGAAGCAGCGCGGAGGACAGACGAGGTTAGAGAGACAAAGTGAAGACATTTCACTTTGCATCAGCAAATCTTTGAACAGTGGAGTCCCACTTAAAATTAGCCAGGAGTCAATCCTAATCGGATCACATTGTATGGCATCTAGACAATGGTATTCCTGGGCAATTGAAGCCCTACTAAAACTTTCGTCTGAGACAGAACAGAAAGGTAGCGTTGGTTTAAATGGCCTAATAAAAGAACGAAGGGGGGGGGGGGGGGGGGGGGGTGGACAATTAGGCGGTTGGGATGAGAGATGAAGGGTGCGGAGAGACACAGCGGGATGGGCGAGTGGGCTAGGCAAACGGG
>JAVQJS010111127.1:0-12983 GCA_036024795.1 Galaxias rostratus | reverse complement strand
GGTGAGAGAAGTTCCAAAGAGAAGCCCTATTTTTGACCCTCCTCTCATTCTCTCTCTCTCTCTCTCTCCCTCCCTTTCTCTCTCTCTCTCTCTCTCTCTCTCTCTCTCTTTCTCTCTCCCTCCCTTTCTCTCTCTCGCTCCATTTGTCTCTCATCACACAGAACAGTGGCATCAGCTCCCAGACTTCCCCAATCATAACAAATGGGGCTACTCTGTGACTTCGCTCAACAATGAAGTCTATGTCACAGGTTGGTCTGCTAGGTCCAGCATCTCACCGCAGTGCTGTTGATACTAACTCTTTATGTGTAAACAAGGCAAGATGTAAAATGTTATAGCTTCTTTTTTTTGAAGAGCGAACCCAGTGGCTACAGAACCACATTCTGCTGTCCCTAAAAATCCTGGTTGTGCCCCTGTAGAAAGACAAGGGCATTCCTACCTTTGGGTTCCCATACTGTAAACCCAGGTTAAAATCCCGTGCCAGAAACCTTTACGATCTACCTCACACTGGGTAACATTGGTGCGGTGTGTCTGGCATGACTTGGTTCAACCTTTCAACTATTTAACATAGCCTTTTGTTTTATTGTATGTCACAGGGTTTGCATGACTGAAGACTGAATTAATCAGACAGGCTAACACGCCTGACTGCGTGTAATTTGACTAAGGGTTTTAAAAGGAGAGGAGGGTGCAATCAAACCGCCCAGTGACAGCCTAGTCTGGACCCTGTGCTTTTAGGTAGGGCTATCACACAAACGGCTGTTATTTAAAGTGACCAAACTCCTGTTTGCTTTCGACAGGGGGATCGCGGGGCTCCCAATCCAACACCTGGTCGACCACGGAGACCTGGAAGTACATCACCGAAACAGGAAGCTGGGTCACCGTGGCACCCATGCTCCGGGCTCGGACCAATCACACCTCGGCCGCTCTGAACGGAGAGATTTACGTCATCGGAGGTAGAACGAATGAATGGTAGTCCTCCATGTAGCCAAGGGTTTCTGGGAGTTGGGGAGTAGAGAAAAATCAAAAGGATAACCTTCCATATGGCGGCGTGGCAAGATAATATTTTTGGACAGCTAGATGTAAAATAATTTTAATTATTAATAATTAATATTAATTTAATTGTTTCTTTCTTTCTTTTTTTTTTTTTTACTAGTTTATTATTAATATAATCATTGTTATTATTGTTATTACTTTATTTATTAATTAATGATAATGCTAATAATAATAGTGACAATAACAAATATAATATATTCATAATTATTATTTTATAAAAGTATAGGATTAATGTAATCTCTTTGTCTGTGTTGTCTTGTGATCTTTTCCATCTCGGTTTTGACCCCGACTCATCGTGACCCTTCTCTCCTCCTCAGGCACCACCCTGGACTACGTGGAGGTGGAGCGCTACGACCCCTACAATGACACCTGGGCGCTGTCCACCCCCGCCCTCAAGTACGTGACCAACTTCACCGCCACGGCCTGCCACGGGAAGCTCTACATGATCGGCTCCTGCGCTGTGAAGTACAACGCCCTGACCCTGCAGTGCTACAACCCCGTCATAGGTGTGAACTAATGCCGCTCCTCGCTCACCTCACCTGTTCTTAACGTGTGTCTCGCCGAAGTGAGCGACTCTCGTCCAGCGCATTTCATTGCATGTTGGCCCTGTGTTGATTGCACATGACAAAATGAACGTTAAACTTTTAGGCTAGGAGTTTAGGCGATCTACTGTGTCACTGATCACGCCCAGGGGTCAACACAGTGTTCTCCGCAACTCACTGTCACGGCATTCCAAACGCACCATCGATACAGTGTAGTTATCACAGAGCGAGAACATTGATGGGACACTGTTCTATCTCCAGGGCAGTCGATCGCTAAACTCATCCCGTCGCTATGGACACCCCTTCTCTACCATTCCGCTGTGACGTTGGGCCGTTGCATGTGTTTGTCTCGTAGACGCCTGGAGTATCATCTGTTCTCCTTTCCTGCCCAAGTACCTGTCGTCCCCTCGCTGCGTCTCCGTGGACGACCTCATCTACCTCATTGCTGACAACACTAAGAAAGTCTATGTGTACAACACTGAGGCCAACCTGTGGCAGAAGGTAGGTTCACCTGGTGCAGCAGTGGTAGTAACGTTATCAGAAGGTAGGTTCACCTGGTTTGACAGTGGTAGTGACATTATCAGAAAGTAGGTTCACCTGGTTTGACTGGTAGAGATATTATCAGAAAGGAGGTTCACCTTGTTTGACTGGTAGTGACATTATCAGAAGGTAGGTTCACCTGGTTTGACTGGTAGTAACTTTATCAGAAAGTAGGTTCAGCTGGTGTAGCAGTGGTAGTAACATTATCAGAGGGTCGCCCCAGCTCGTATAGCTAACTATACTAAAACTATGTGTACATAGAAGTTGATGGTGGATAGGGTTGGATGAATATCTTCCCCACCTTGACATACTATCCAAACTTTTTTTTTTTTTTTTAAACATGCATTTTCAAACCACCTTTGGTTAACCCCATCCCCCTGTTTGCATTTCCCGTTGGTGTTTGTGTATTTCCCATTAGGTTCAGTTCCTCCACATGCTCCATGAGAACGGAGGCCTGGTGGTCCTGGGCGGGCAGCTGTTTGCTACGGGGGGCCACTGGAAGGGCATGGAGGGGGACTACGGCGTGGAGGTGGAGGTCTACGACCAGGCGGCCAACTCGTGGACCGTGGAAAGCTTCCTGCCCCGCCTCTGGTTCTACAGCGGGATCTGCTCCATCTTCCTGGACCCCGCCCAATGGCCAGAGCTGTTTCCTGTTGAGAGCTAGTGAGGCAATACAGAGGAATGGTTTGGACTGGATGGGATACAGGTATGGTTGCCGACCCCTCCCGATTTTCCCAGGAGGTTCACGATGTTCATTGCCATAATTCCCTATCAAGACTTTTTTTGTGTGCGGGTGGGGGGCATAGTGAACCGCAGTTTTTTTTAAATCCTCTCAACTTTTTTTTTTAAGGAAGGAATAGCTCCTATACACAATCGAAGCTCAATGAGCTATTTGTATTTGTATTTATTTTTATTTGTAATGTACAGTAGCATCTATATTCTTGAAGTGATTTGCATTTAAATCTTATTAGTTTACTGTATGCTATTGGATACGAGCACTGAGATGGCCAGCAGGTCAGACTAGAGAGAATTAACATAATTATTATTATAATGTTTTCATGTTTCTAATCTAGCAATAACCCCCAAAGACTGATTGTCTCAGGGCTAAAGAACTGTGCTGACTTCTTTTTTCACTAGCATGAGGAATTTGTAATCAGTAAGGTTATGAGGAAAGCCATCATGCCAAGTTGTAGTTACTTCAGGATACTTATTGTGCTATTATGTATTTCATAAATGATAAATGTTAGTTATTTGTGCTAAATGTAAGATTTGTTTATTATTTGTATTGTGTGAAATGTTGCAAATTGTTTTTGTTTTGCATATGCATTTACTTGTGCTTGTAATTTTGGGATTGATTAAATATTTATAGAAAAATGTTTGGAGATTTACTGATACACAGCATTGTTGAAACATGTGACCTGACAATCTTCAAGAAAATAGTGAATCAGTCAATCGAAATAACGTCTTGGCCACTGAATATTTTAGCATGTTTCTTCATCGCTATAGTTATAATGTATCCTTCAGAGCGCGTCTATCTCACCTTGGAAACGACCAAGCCAGCATTCTATTTCCATGGCAACGGCTCAATAGCGTCTGGTTCCCCTGGAAACCTCAGCTGGGATTTGCCTCGAGCATTAGGTTGCATGCAACTTCTTCCAAACTTTTGCAGGGCCAAAAACTTTAGCAACATTGTTTGGAATTACAAACATTTAAAGCCTGGGACAGAAATAGAAATGTAGTGCCACCATTGTTGTTATTAGTTTACTGCATGCTTCCAGTAGTTTTTAACAAACGCTGCACAAAAAAGAAGAAGCTCGAGCTAACAGATGCTCTACGAAGTGGAACATAGTAGAAGTTGTTTTATATAATGAGTTCACAGGGAAACCAAAATGCACCTGGATTGGAGGCTGTGATTCAGGTTTGTGTCTTTTGCTCCTTCTGTTCCATAGTCAGTCTATAACTTGCGTATCATATGATAGATCTAACTTTAGTTGGATAGTTCTTAACTTTTACGTGAAGTTAAATTAAATGGCTGAGAATATTTCCATGTATTTTGTTTGACCCTAAACCTTGAACTTGACTGCCAGCTATTTAAATACACCGATATAATCTGTACCCTATGTAGAGATTAAACAAGAATACGGAACACTCTTACAGTATAGACAGTCAACGCAAAAACATGCATCAGGTCAAGTGAGAAGTGCTATTCATTTGTGACTTAAAAGAGAGGATATTCTGTCATCACGACTACTGACAAGGTGAACGCGGTCTTTGTGTGGTGCCCTGTGACGTTATTGGTCGTAGAAGCTGGAAGAGTCGATACTCCACCCCGGGGCGGATCCAGAGGACAAGAACCTTACGATGCGAATTGCCGGCCAGGATACGGCTGCCACGTCTGTCCCTAGCCACATCCGACAAATCGTCACCCGTAACCTGGCCGTGGAGCACGCTGCCGGTACGCACGACACACTCGGAGAGCGACACGTTTATGACCGATTGTTTCTCACGAATCCTAGACAGCTTGTCATAGAAAGCGTGACATTGCGAGTGTGCTTGCGTCTCAAAGTAATACGAACTGACAATTGTGAATACTAGATCTGCAAGTGTCCGAATGGAAGGCCTTGGCTTTGCAAGGCGGCTCGCGTGATTATTTTCTGGGTTGCGTTTATTTTTTTTATATTTTTTTTATTAAAGTGCATAACATGAACGATGAATAGCAGAGGGAGACCGTTTAAATTGTGAATGCACTGAATTAAGTCTTCCACTGACCTGGGGATTTCAGTCAGAGCTACACCGGTAAACGACAACGGTCTACTGGAATTGATCAACTTCCTGTTTATAGGACAGTGACTTGTTTGTAAGCCCTCACCCTTGGCTACACATGTTGGTTCAAGGAAACCACCATATATACTTTGATATGACGTGCTATGAGTCTTCTGTTGTCAGTTGATTTAGGGTGTTGCTTGTTTCATTCATCTGGCGATGATTTTCAAAACAACAATACATTCATAAATCAACATTGTACCACATCTGTTGTGTTCTCATGTTACACACCATTATGTTTAATGTGTTATCTAGTGCACTAGTGAGCATATAGTGAAACACAAAGCCTCTTCTCCCTCTCTACGTTCTCACGCTGTCTCTACTATAGGTGAGAGTTCTGAAGTCACTCTACAAGCGGAAAACCGGGTCTTGAGAGATCAGCTGACCCAGACTCAAATGGACCGGGACCAGCTGCTGGTAAAACAGACTGCCTTAACGGACAGGGTAACAAGCACAATAAATAATAAAGTTTACCTTCAAATCCCTTCAGAAGAGTTTTATCTCTCTCCCCCACGTACAGTGCTGAGTGATTCATTGGTTTGAATTGAATTTGATACTTCCCTGTAGTCACGTTAGATTTGAGTGAAGAACGTTGAGATAGGACAATTCCACCCTTTTACATGTAGACAGTTGTGTGCGTGTCAAATCCATCGGCTTCACACCAATAGTAGGTTCAAGTACGTTTTTATCTAAATTGGTTTATTTTCATTGTCTAGCCATTTTGCCAGGTCACAATTCACGCTGTTTACGTAAGATCATAAGTGCTCCATACGTCAACGTTATGCTGTGTTCACTGCAGTTCTGTGGATAGAAGACGACTTGTGACGTGACAGGTGCTCATCTCTGAGCCTCGTTCCCATGGAAACAACCGAAGTCAGAACGGTGCCTTTTCAGTGTTGTGTGTACAGCCGTTGGGGGGGGGGGGGGTGGGGGGCGGTTGTGTGTGTGTGTGTGTGTGGGGGGGGTTTAGAGGAGGCTGGAGTGGATGGGTTATGCATGCTCAGGCCCGGGGAGGAGATCAAGCGAGGCGTCCACACTGCTGCATTGATTTAGATGGGTGGTTTGAAATGAAATATACACAGGGCAAACATTGATGTAGATGGGTGCTTTGAAATGAAATATACACACGGCAAACATTGGGACAGCCCGAGTGTTTCCAGTGGGGAAAAGCTCTTTGGAGTTAGATAAACAAACGTTAAAGTTTTAGTAGCTACACCGCTAACGGGTTGAAACGACCTGCCTTGGTCACATGCACAGTGTTTACCTCTGTTTAGGGAAAACCGTTTGGAAAACAGGAAGAGCTTGTGACCAAAGAAAAACGTAAAGGGCCACAACCAATCAATCCACGTTTGTTTTGACTGTCCCACACATTTTTCCACATGAACTGAAATGTGGAATTAATCTAGCCATTACTGAACCCCTTGTTACACAACTTAATGTGTGTGCGCGTGTGTGTTAGGTACGTGTTCTGTGTCTGTGTTATATGTAAGTCTGGTGTTTGTGTGTGTGTGTGTGTGTGTGTGTGTGTGTGTGTGTGTGTGTGTGATCTTGCCTGAATTTGAGTTGATGTTCACGTGTGTGCAGGTCGATTATGCGTGCGCGAGTGTGTGTGTGTGTGTGTTTACATAAGTGTGTGTGTGTATACGAACAAAGTTCCATGAAGGCGATCCTTGTGGTCTGTTCAGGTAGACCCCCCCCCCCATTTCCTTGTGGACTGTGGCTGGCGTCTCCCTTCACCGGGGGTCTCCCCCAAACAAGCCCCCCCCACCCCCGCCTGGAGTGTGGGGGGGATCCGAAGGTCAGTTTCCAACTCCCCAGAGAGTGTGGAATGAAACTGCTCCTTTTTTCACGGTGTACAAAGTAGTGGCTTGTGATAACACTGCCCTCTTTCTGCTCCTTACGTTCCAATGGCCTCTCCTCACTGCTTGCCTCTTAAGCCCTGGAACTTATTTAAAAAAAAAAAATCCGGGGCTATAAATAAAAAGGTTATTAGCATGGCTTATGTATATATATAGCATGTATTTTGGTGAGGTTTTGATGGGTGGGGTGGGGGGGTGCTAGAGTAAGGGGAGGATTTAGGAGCATGGGGCGCGTTTGATTTCTGCCTGCTGTTTAAGTGTGTGGGCTGTGGGTGGGGGTGGGCGGTGGAGATATTAGAAGCAGAGGCACAGTCCATTTACCTACAGCTTTAGTCATCGTCAGTATTGCAGGATAATGCCACAGCAGTCGGAAGGTTCACCGTTCAAGAAGTTATTCTCCTGAACTTTGATATTTTTGTAATAATGTGTAATATTTTTTTATTATTTTGACGGCTGTGTATCTTCTCTTTCCACTCTCCTTAGAGATTGTTCTGCCTTCAGACTACAGCATGGTAGACGTTACTTTATTTGTTTATGTTTTATGCAGGGGGGACCAACTGAAACCAGGTCTCTGATCCAGCAGTGCCATGTTTAAATGCAGAATACATCCATTACTCCAAACATAAATATTTATGATATTTACAATACAGCACAATATTTAGGTTGCAACCAAAACCTGTAAAAATCTCTGCCTTCCAAATCCTCCAGTAAAAGTTTTAAGTTTCTCAAAAGAAACAAACTACTCTAAATTTAATTCCTTACTTTACATTAAGTTAATTTAGCAGGCGCTTTGCTCCAAAGATACTTACAAAAGAGGTGCCTGCAAAAAGAAAAGTAGAAAACTTGCGGCAAAAGCCCCCCTGCCAAAATAAGTACATCGCTGATCTAATCACAAAATATATTACATAATATATATAATAAAATATTTAAATATGCGCTAAACAAGTGCTATATTAAACATCAGGATACAAAACAGAGGCATCGATAAACCAACAACATACGATTAGAATACAAACAGTTACTTGGTATATCAAGGACACACTGCTACACTATCTCTCTTCATCGGCGTTCCACAGTCAGTGGACATTCCATCTGGCTGGCTCCTTCACTTTGGCATCTCAGCCTTCAAACACTAGAATACACAGTCAGTACGCAGAGCTCGTTCAACCAACGCTGTCCCTGGAGATGGGATCCCTTTGGCGTCTATGAGCCACTGGATTCATCGCCAACATATTATAACCTCAAGTTACTCTGAAACGGAGACAGAGCGATACACACACACGCACGCACACACACCCGCACGCGCGCACGCACGCACACACACACACACACACACACGCATTGTGTGGAGTGTCCTCAGTTGCTCGTGATGGAGGACGCCAGCCACTATAAGCATCTAACATATACAATATTTAAAATGTGGAACCCTCTCTTATCCCCCATTTGGTTCGTTCCAAACTCGTAACCTATCTCCCCTAGCAACCAGTTGTTGGGAAATGCAAACACTCCAACAAGAAGCGTTTTATCTTTTCATATTCTCATATGTTCATATTCCTCTGTTGACGGGTTTGGAGGAGTCAGCCTTTGGCCTCGTAGATGTAAAGGGTAATGTTGATTGGCTGTCATGGAGAATTTCGATTACTGCTTGGCTGTTTTGCTCTGTACTGAGGTCCTCTTGCGGTCTCTTCATCATAACTTTTTTTAGTTTAGTCGTTTAGCAGTGGCTTTTATCCAATGAGATTACAGTACAGATCTCCTGGAACAACTCATTTCGATCCTGTCAATCATCTACAAAACACGTTTGAAACCCGTTGAAAACGTGCCAGGGGACATATAGTACTTGACATTTTTTATTTATTTATCCAAAACGGAGGTTACACTGGACCAACGTAGAGTAAAGTGCCTTGCTCAAGGGCACACTCATGGTGGTGCTCCCTGGATTTGAGCTCTTGACCCTTTATCGGTCATCAGGTAGCAGATGGTGTAGTCAGAGGGAGCAAAAGGCTTGTGTTAAAAAAGAAGGCCCCTCTGTGGTTTTGAGGTAAACGAGTGCGTGCCCTTTGACTCCTCTGAGTGAGAGAGTCTGTTCCAGATGTGGGACCCGGGACCCCCCTCCCCTCCTTTACCCCCCTTCTGTCCTCCCCCTTTTCCCCTGCTCCAGCCCCCCCCCCCCCCCCTCTCTCTCTCCATCTCCGTAATCCCCACACTGTTCTAGCATTGGGTTTCTATGGTGACAAGATGGTTTTTGGCTAAGGCTGCATGTTCTAAAGTGATCTGGACTCTAAATCCCAGAGTTCACTCTCAGGGTTTCAGATCAGGCCGATCTAGGTTTCTGTGAAAATATTAACGTTCTTTTAAAAAACATTATACTACATGTATAAACATTCATGAAACATATAGCTTATTGCATTGCAAGCATAAACATTGATCGTTTCTTAACGGTTTGGCGCATGCAGACATCTTCTTTATACGCAGGAAGGAGAAATACAATCAAGAATTACAAATAATATGCAGGATGTCAAATAAAGGTTTTTTTGTGTTATTCCACTCTATAAAGGGGTCAATACTCTCTGCTCTTCCGTGACACGGGCCTTAGGGGCCATGGTGAGAAACCACAGCCTGCCTCAGAGCCATTGTCGGCTGGCTGTGTCTCTCTGCTGAGTCTCTGCCACCTCCACCACCACCAGAAAGCTTCCTGAACCCGGGAGACCCCCCCCCCCCCCCCAATCTAGTTTGATAGGGTTGGCGGCGGCATCCCCACTAGATTAGCCACCGAGTTCAGATGAACTTTGAACCCTCTGTGTGTGTGTGTGTGTGTGTGTGTGTGTGTGTGTGTGTGTGTGTGTGTGTGTGTGTGTGTGCGTGTGCTTGTGTAGCTTTTGCACAGCTGCCAACCCATGCACACACACAAACAAAGCCCCCCCCCGCCCCCTTCTCTCTGTGCGCTCTGGCTTTGTGACTGACTGCAAACCACCGCAATGAGGTATTGAGTTGGTGGATCAAAGATAAGCTTTCCTAAGTTGGTGCAGAGTCCCCTGACACAGAGGGGGGGCTGGGGCGGGGAGGGGGGGGGCTATCAGACGAATCTCTCCAGGGCCCTGGGCTTCTTTAGAGGAAAGTGGTGGGGGTGCAAGTGGGCCCCTGTCAAACCAGGTTGGAGCAGATAAGGGGCTGGTTTTAGGCTGTCTTTTCTTTTTTCTTTTTAGACTTTCTTTCTTCTTTTCCATCTTCATCCCTCTCACTCTCCCTTTCTCTCTCTCTCTCTTTCTCTCTCTCTCTCTCTCTCCCTCTCTCTCTCTCTCTCTCTCTCTGGATCCAGTTGTTTTCTCCTGCCTACATAAAACCATTCATCCATGGTGCAGCTCAGATGGAGCTCGGCCAGAGAGGCTGACTCTGTCAGCTGTCACGAAATCGTAAAAATAACTTGGCCCCTCCGCTGAAACCGGCCTCAAACTGATCCCCCTGTCCCAACTCGAATGCGTGTGATAAAAGTATCCCATTTAGACAGTATTGAAACAGTTGACCTTACCCCGTGACATGGTTTAAAACCCGTTTGACAGATTTGTTTGATTTATTTTTAACACCGCAACTATATCTTTTATTTCACTTTGACAACACCCTTATTTGCATGTATGTCAATTCTCATAGTTGGTTGTAGTTTCTATGTACAGTACTTTGTTGTAATTCCTCGGTACAGTACTTTATTGTTTTTCCAAGGTACAGTACAATTTTGTAATTCCTTGATACGGTGCAATTGGGTACTTCCTTGATACAGTACTTTGTTGTATATTCTTTGTACAGTACTTTGTTGTGTATCTGTGTCTATATTCGACTTATCAGCCTGTACAATCTGTATGGCCTGAGTGCACAACAGCTGTCCATTCATGCAGGGGAGGAGGGGGCATCTCACCCCGGTCTTTGACAAGCAGTCCCCCCCCCCCCCCCCCCACACACACACACAGCCCCCCTGGTGCCCTACTTGTATGTTTGTTGTTCCACAATATGTACTCGCCCTCGATGACTGTGCATAAACAGCTTTCACAATCAGCTTGGGCTCCTTCCAAGCCTTGGGGGGGGGGGGGCGGTGGACACATCCGGTCCAGCTGTGTTTAGGAATGGGACAGATAGTGCACTCCATTAATTCCCTTTATTAAGCCTCTGGGTGCAGGCCAAGCCAGGCAAAACGATCCCAGCTGTAACCCTTCGCATGCTGGATGGGCTCGGTCTCTGGGGTCTTTCTGCTGGGGAGAGGAGGGAGGGAGGGAGAGAGGGAGGGATGGATGGAGGGAGGGAGAGAGGGAGGGAGGGAGGGAGAGTGCTGCTGGCGCCTTGGATCTTGGCCTATGAGTTCTGTTCAGATGGAGTTAACAAGATAGCCTTAAAGAGAACTGGTGACATGGCGTTACCGTTGGCAACAAGGAGTAGAGGAATATCTTGTGAAGGATAATTGATCAAACGCATGGTCTATTTTTTTCGGTTTGAAATGAAAAATGTATTTTTTGTTTGTGTGCTCTGGATGCAAAATTAAAACCTTATGAATGTTCCATTGTTATGATTGGAAGCCCTTTTCTCCCATGCTAAACTGTCCCAGATGAAACACAGCCTCCTAACAAGTTGTGACATCTTGTCGTTCTAAACACTAACCTAACGCTAACTTTAATGACATGGCAGTAAGCGGATTGGATTTGGATCATCAGCATGAACATGAACACATAACAAAATAAAAAACTACTTGTGGCCCCCGAAACATCAAACAACAACTGTTCCCTTGTTGCTGCTTGGCGTCAGAATCAAAGCCGAATCATCCCCTTGATGTTACGAAAAAAAATATTTATCGAGAGAGACAGCGCAAGTAGTGGCACAAATCATAACTATCAAAGTAATATGAACTAATTTGAAACACATTTCGGAGCAAGACAGAGAAAAAAAACATTGTGTTCTCTCTCTCTCTAATTTTGAAAACTGAAAACAGGATTTCCCATATAGGAGACACTGGCTTGGGTAAGGAGCCCGTATGGAGACATGCGAAACACACTCTCTGCCAAGACGGCTTGCTCTGGTGTAAATCCCTACGTGGTGATCGTTATTGCAAAATGGCAGTGGGCTATGTTACCAGAGGAGGACAGACTGGGGCTATGCCACCCCGTTCGCTTTAGGGGGTCTGTGGGGGCCCTCCACCCACTTTAGGGGGGCTGTTGGTGGCCCCTGCTTGCTTTAGGGGGGCAATGGGGGGCCCCACTTGCTTTAGAAGGTCCCATTGGGGGCCCCTGCTTGCTTTAGGGGGAGCATTGGGGGGCATTGCTTGGTTTAGGGGGAGCTATGGGGGGCCCCACTCACTTCAGGGGGGCCATTAGGGGGCTGCTTGCTTTAGGGGGGCTATGGGGCCCCCCACTAACTTTAGGGGGGCCATTTGGGGGCCCTGCTTGCTTTAGGGGGGCTATGGGGGCCCCCACTAACTTTAGGGGGGCCATTTCGGGGCCCTGCTTGCTTTAGGGGGGCTATGGGGGCCCCGACTCACTTTACAGGACCGTGGGGGCTGCTTGTGCTGAAGCCAGAGAACTCTGATGGTGGATCGTAAACAGCATGGGTGTGCAGTGTGTCCACTCCTCTGAGCCCTAATGTTATGGCAGGGGAGGGATTTGGTGGATTCCTTTTTCTTTCTTTCTGTCTTTTTTTTTTTTTTTACAGTCGGCAATGGATGGGTGTGTGTTGTTTGGAACTCACAAGCTTGTTGGCCTGGCGACGAGGGTGAAGAAGCTTAGCGAGGAGAGAGAAGTAGGGGCAGGGGTGAAGACAGAGGAGGAAGAGGCGGAGGCGGTGGTGGTGGGGTACAGTAAGGTGGGTGGTGGTTGACGGGGGTGTTGTTTTCTTTAGTAGCTTGCTGTCATAGCGCTGCAGATTTGGGTGGAAGTGGTGTAGAGTTAGGTGATGGGGTTTCCTCCAACGGCAGGCTGTCATAGCGCCCCCTAGAGGACCCTCCAACTGGAAGTGGGGCTAATTCAGAGCAGCTCCCAGCCTATTGCTTAGTAGTGCTCACTAGGCAACCACCTTAAAACAGACTCCGCTCTATCTACCGTGTGTGTGTGTGTGTGTGTGTGTGTGTGTGTGTGTGTGTGTGTGTGTGTGTGTGTGTGTGTGTGTGTGTGTGTGTGTGTGTGTGTGTGTGTGT
>JAVQJS010111032.1:0-11703 GCA_036024795.1 Galaxias rostratus | reverse complement strand
CCCCCCCCCCCCCCCCCCCCCCCCCCCCCCCCCCCCCCCCCCCCCCCCCCCCCCCCAATTCAGAACAGTAGGACTCAATGTTTATTCAAACAGCTGGCTAGGTGAAGCAGAGCCAGCAGGTGTTCTGATTTGCTAAACGGTTATCTCTGTAGGCACTGATGGAGTTGAGAGGAGTGGGATAAGTTAGGGTTCACTTTGTTGGAGGAGAGTCCGTACAGACACACGCACACACATACACACACCTGTCACGTCCCAAATACCTCTTTGTAACATGGCCATTTTGTTGACAGCCTTCTCTAGACACCCATGTTAGATTTCTATTTCTACTTCATTTATCTATTCTTCTTCAAAGCCACACTACCCTTCTTTTAAGACTCCGCGGCCTAGTGGGTGCGTGCGTGCGACTGCTGTGCGGAGCGGGGAGGGGAGCTCCAGCGGTTGCTGTGGCGTTACCAAACCCAAGGCGAGTGTGTTGACAGGCCGGAGAGAGAGAAGACTTTACCTGCCTCGGCTTGCTGAGGAGAAAGAGAGAGACAGAGAGAGACCTCTGTTTCAAAAGACACGCCGACAACAAGCGCTACGGCGCGCTACAAAGCCATGCGCCCCTTCAGTGAAACTCGCCCCCACACACACACAGGCTTGCATCAAAAAGAACAGGGCGGGTGACTGATTATTTGAACAGGTGATTCCCATTTACATCTGTTGATCCCATTGATTGGATGTCAGCTAATCACGCGTGCAGGCAGGCAGCTATGCAGGCAGGTAGCCAGCCAGCCGGCCGGCCGGTGAAGCTACTGTTGCGTGTCATGTGTCGCGTGCATTCCGAGGATCACTTAGCAAACTCCTTTCTGTTTCCATTTGGGTTTTAAAGATTAATTTTCATGAATCACCAGTGACCCTGCTCATGTGTGTCGTGATTCCTTTTCTTCTCTTGATGGGATCGGCAGGGTGTCTGTTGATCTTGGCTCAAAGATGCCTTACAATGTCAAACTGCTGTAATCCATTGTGCTGGTGAAAGGATGAGGTCTGTTCCTGTGATATTGACTGAACCTGGTGTTGCATGTCAGATCCCCAGCTTGAAAGGGTTACCCCCTGAAATTTGCATAATTTCATTCAGGTGTGTGTAGAGGGCTGGGGGCGGGGGGATGGGGTCGTCTAGGGGGAGGTCTATGTGTGGTTGTGGTTGGTAGGATGAAGCTAGCACTGTGCGTGCGTGCGTGCGTGCGTTAATGGTCTGGTTGCCACAGCAGCTTCCGTTGCAGAGCACCCTGAGGTGTTCCAGAACCCCTCTCCTCTCCAAGTCGTCACGGCTGTGATTGATCTCACTTCCTCCCCCCGGGGTCTCTAGCTGGTCTGGGACAGCGGCGCGGCTACCGTGGCCCTTGCTGCACACGGTCTCACCTCTGCCTATTAAAGGCCAACAGGCCAATCAGTGCGGAGGCCCGGGGGGAGGGGAGGCGGGGCCTGTCTGGGTCATGTGAGCCGTGTTCTCTGTCAGGGTTATTAAGGGATGAAGCCCTTTGATCTGTGTGCCACTATGTGCCACTGGACAATCTATAAAATGTATGAATTCCCTAGATGAAGTGTGTATCATCTAATGTGTATATATTGAATAAAATAACTACTTCTTTTTATATCAAAATTTAATTGTACATAGTTAAAATGATCAAATTTAACATGCAGCATAATGTTGGCCATACATTAACATTAAGTATATATATACTACTTAACAGTAATCCATCTCGTATTCCTTCTCCATTTCTCCATTTTCTCTCCTCTCTCTATCGCTGTGCGTCTCTCAGAGGGGAACAGAGGGGTTTTGGAAGTCCGTGGCCAACAACGTGCCCCGGGAGGCCACAGATATACGCATCCTCAACCCCTACTTCATCCAGGAGGCTGCCTTCCAGTTCATCGGCCTGCCGCTCAACAATGGCCTCATGGGCAAAGGGGTGAGTCCCTTGTGAACGCACACCAACACACACACGCATAGGGTTACAGTGGTACTATATGTATTAGACTCAAAGTGAATGTCAAGCTTGTTCTTAAAATGTTTGTTTGATTGACTGAAGACGTGCATAGGCCGAGCGAGTCTCTTTGATTGGTTCACTAAAGAGCGGGTTGGACGATTGCTCCCACCAGTCTGGGCTGTTGGCTTCAAGTGACAGTAGCTACCGCACGCTTCAGCAGTGTCAGCGGGTTTATACTTTATACTCTACAGAACTGTGGTGGTGTTTGCAAAGTGGGCCACATTGGCGAGAGGGAGAGAGGCTCCCGTCACCAACTCACATGTGGTTGCTTGCTTGTAACTATAGCAACCGTTGTGATGCGCCACCTAGGGATGCCATGGCAGGAAATGAAAGGTTCTGAACTAGCGGAGTAACCTGTCTGAATACAAAAGGAGAAGAATTACGAGCGTTCCCCTAAAAAGATGATGAACAAATAGAGGAGGAAACCCGATATGTGTCACGGCCAAACTCTGGTCCTGACCGATCGGTCAGCGGCTCAACGCGATATAGTCTGATGGAAAATATCTGAACTGTATTTTCAGTAAGTTTGTGAGAACAGCACCTACCATGACTGACGTCACCATGAGGTGTGTGACCAATGGGCTGCTCACAGAGTTCCACCGCAGAGACGCTGCCCTGCATGTTTCAAGGGGTGGAAAGGAGGTTACAAAGTCTGGCTGTAGATAGCGGTAGGTCAGTGAGTGTAAGGGGGGCTATGGAGTCTGGTAGTAGGGAGCGGTTTGTCAGGGGAGTTGAGGTCTGGTAGGGGGGCAGCCTAGAGCGTTTGGGTATGGAGTCTGTGAGGGGGGCCTGTTAGACAATTGGAGGGGACATAAGGAGTGTATCAGCCTGCCTCTGCCCTCTAGGGCCATCATCATCATCATCAGAAGAACACCCCCTACTTGAACTCCGCTCCCAAACATGTGTGCTGACGTATGTTTGTGTCCATAGACATTCCCTTCATTGAAATGCTCCCCGGCCCCACTCGATACTACTGGCTAGTGATACATTTTTGTGTGTGTGTGTGTGTGTGTGTGTGTGTGTGTGTGTGTGTGTGTGTGTGTGTGTGTGTGTGTGTGTGTGTGTGTCGGGTCTGGGAGTAGGGGGCCCGCTCTGCTGCCCGCGGGGCCTCACATCACCCTAATGATTAAATGGGTCCCTCCACCCCCTCCCGGACAGGGAGGAAGTGGAGGGTCTGGCCCCTCAAAGCGCTGTGTCATAGTGTGGGGGCGCCTCTTACACCTAATTGTTAATCATCCGCAAATCAGGACCAGTTAGCAGCTCAGGCGCCGAACAAAGCCAGGGCAAAGAGAGCTCAATGCTGGGAGGGGTCTAAGGTCAGACAAGGAAGAACAGAAAATCCAACTTACATGACCATAAACCCCAAAACGGCTATTATTGGGAGCTTTCATTGCGTAAATCAATCAATCATAATTCCTAACCTCTATATGTTAGACGATTTTGCTTCGTGTCTTTTTTGTGTGTTTTTAAACCAATAAAACTCCTCTGACTGTCTCTCACTTCCCCCCACAGAACATCCCAACCTTGGGGACGGTTGCTATAACGATGGCGCTCCACAACTGTGACGAGGTGTCTGTGGCGGGCTTCGGCTATGACATGAACACGCCCCACGCCCCCCTCCACTACTACGAGGCAGTCAAGATGTCCGCCATCAAGGAGGTGGGTGCACTGAGCCCCCTCCAGGACCTAAAGTGTCCGTTTGACCATTCATTAGCTGTGTCCCTGTGGCCGCATGTTCGACGGTCTGCTTGAAACGGACACATAACGTAAACTCAATAAATTCCACCGTGTCTTCCAACACCAGATTGAATTCTGATTGGCTGAGGTTATTTCCATTTAACTTTTGAAAAAGGTCAGGAAAATTATAAATATGACGATCTGTTTCCATGTCTACTCGTTTCCTTAACTTTTTGGGGTACTGACCTAGTGGAAGAAAGATGTCCCCACGACGTTGTAAACTACAATCACACAGCCATAACCTTTGTCTTATCACATTAAACTCACAAAATGTCTTTTGTCTGATTGGCTGGTAGGTCACTTTTGGAACGGGAGCCTGGGATAGTTAGTGCTCCAGTCCCCTGACCTCACATTTTTAGAACTCACTGTAGGCCAACTATTTACTCAACAGAGAAACTTGAATCGCAGATATCGAAGGCCTCAGCGCACACACACACACACACACACACACACACACACACACACACACACACACACATAGTAAAGTCACACAGCACTCAGCACTTTCCCAGAGCCCTGCTCCCGGCAGTACTTCCCACTGAAACTGGACCCGTGGTTCCGTAGGGTTCTGGTGTGTGAGTGTGATCTGTCACGGTGTTGGAGCCGAGCTGGAGCAGACAGGCCTGGTGGTCGCTCAGGATAGACTTTGGACCCGGGGGCCGGGGCAGAACCAACTGCGATGCTAGGCGGACTGCTCAGTTCAGACCTCTAGATCTCTCTCTCTCTGTTTCTCTCTGTCTCTCTCTCTTTCTCTTTCTCTTTCGTGTGTGTCCCACACAGGAACCCCAAGCTCTAGTTACATACAGTCCCACTGGTTCAGTGGCTCAGAGCTCAACAGGGGGGGACATTAACCGAGTGTGGTGTCACACACACACACGCTCCCCTCTTTCTCTCTCTCTCACACACACACATATACACACACACACTCCTCTCACTCACATGCACACTGCGCACAAACACACTGCCATTTGCTCCCCTCTCTCTTTTTCTCTCACACACACATACACACACACACACACACACACAGGCGCAGATCGAGTCCCCAACAGAAAACAATGCAGTCTTTTATCGCAGTACAGTACATATGGTAGGGATGTCAGTAATGCAGTGTGATTCACGGATGATTCACATTGCAGATCAATTTGTCATAATGTAGTGGGATGTCCTTATGAAGGGCAAAAGCAGAAACTAGAAAATCCAAAGAAGAACATTACTCTTCAAAGGCTGGAACTGGCAGGTTTGATTGATATGAGTTTTTGGACCAGACTTTAGATCTTTGACAGTGTCATTTTTATTTTTTTCCCCAACAGTCGTGGACACACAACATATCCAAGGAGAAGGAGTTTCTACGGAAACTGGTGAAGGCCAGCGTGATCACAGACCTAACCAATGGGATCTGATTCATCTTCCTGGGAGCTCGCCTTCCCTAAAGAACTACAAAACAGAGGACGCTGGGAATTACCTGGGGCTTAATGGTTGTGAGGACCCTACAAGAATATCATGTGTTCTTCAATCTGCCTGAATTTTTTTTATATATTACAAGAGATTATATATATATATATATATATATATATATATATATTAAGATTATATATATATATGAAGCCTAAAAGGACTGATGGAGAGATGCACACACTTGTGCCTTCTGACCCAAAAGCTCCTGCAGCTGACAGCAGGCTGATTCTGTGGTGGGGGGTGTCCAGGAGCTGATTAGTTCATTAGGGAGACCAGACGGGTCCTCACAACTTCCCTAGCGCTTACCATCTCAACCCACCGCCCCCCAACCCCATCCTCCCGTCCCTCAAACACATATCCTCTGAATGGTACAGGGAGAATATCACGTATGGAGACCATTTTAAAACCCCACACAGGCTGGTAAGTCGTAGGATTTAGGACCACGGGTTGACTTGAGAGACAGAGATGAAACGGGGAGGGGGGTGGGGTCACGAGGGCCGGAGCACAGGGATGGTTCGCCAGGATGCAGCAGTGCCAAACGTACCTCGACGAGGGTGGACCACTCCCTCACCTTGTACTGCCTGAATGTATTCACTTCCACAGTGTACATAGCAACGTTCGCTTAACAAGCTGCCGCTCTACTCCTTAAAGCACGCGCTTTCAAAAGGATGCGTCACCGCCGCCGGACGACCAGGTCGGACATACAATACATATCTCAACGCGTTGCGACTTCAGTTTTCAAGAAAGACCTTTTTTTTTTTAATAAGAGACCGTGTCAGGCAGGCCTTTTTTAACCTCCTTGTCTTTCTTGTTTTCTTTTACTTCGCTTACAACGCCTCAGACTGTAATTGTTTTTGTTTTTACAAATGTGTTAATTATTTATTTTGCTACAGGATTTCTGGAGTTGCTGTTTTTAATCATGCATTGACGGCCTCTCTGTTTTGATGGATAAACTTCTTCTTTTTTTTTAAATGTAGTGTTTCTTAAAATGTGTCTCAATCTACACCATATCAGTTACCTAAATTTGAGGGAGTAGCGTCATGAATGAAATCTGCTGCATTTCACAATCAAATCCTTTAGCTCAGTATTGTTTTAGAGACGTGTTGCTACAAATTGTCGGTAGTCCTCGAGTTAATGGTCCTGTTAACTGCCGATGGTAATTAGGTATTCACCGCTTGCTTTAGACACAAATGGATTTGCTATTATGGAAAAGGTCGTTTTTTAGCGGTGGCAAACAAAACCTTTTCTCCCCAACACGCCGCGTATTTTCAAGGAAATTTTTTAAAAGACTAGAATGAAGTATTGTCGCTTGCATTTCTGCGTGACAGGTCTGTTCTTTCAGAATATGAAGATGGAATGACATTTCAGTATTCAAACATTGGTACCACAGTATTACCACAGTCTGCTCAACATCTCGTCCCCTGAATTACAAACCCTCAAGACTCTTTGCTTTCTCTATCAAACCTGAGAATGTCAAAAATATCGTTTTCAGTTCATCATTCGAATGTGATTATCAGCCTTTCTATGGAGGCCTCTGCTTTAAACAGCTGTTTTGTGCTTGCTTTTTTTTTCTTTTCTTTTGGGAGGTGCATACGTACTGTACAAACTCAATCACTTTCATTCCGATTGTCAATAAACTACGATAAAGCCAAATATTTACTTTCAACGGACAAAGTGTTGGCCAAGGGTATTTTGAGAAGTAGCCTGAAATGTGTCTTTCGAGGAATGTGTGGAAGTATGTGTTCTTAATTTGTTTTTTTTTCTGTTTAGTTTTTTTGACAGAAGGTATTCTTCAAAGTTCATTACAATTGTGTTGTAATTCTTGGCAATGTACAATTTAAAGCATCACAGGCTAAATGGAACCCCCCATTCATGAATGATCTTTCTTCCTTGAAAATATTTCATATTTCAAGAGTATGTATGCTGGATTCTGAGGAAGCTATCGAACATCATTTTGATCATGCAATGGAATGTATTAGTTTAGTTTTGAGTATTTATAGACCTTTTTTTGTTGTTTCTTTTTTTCTGAACATTTCGCGTCATTGAATTATCCAATGAGAAGGAGGCAATCAAGGCAGCATCAAACCATCTTGGCCTATCACTGGGAGGTCATGACTGATCACAAGTGTTACTGTTTCTTTTTATAAAAATATATATATATACAGTTATAACATACTTTGTGCTATCTGCAACTTGGTAATAAATACATTTGTTTAAATGGACAATTTGCCAGACACTGGAATTTGTTATAAAATGCTCTGAATGATTTTACTTATCAGTGTGGACAAGAAGATGCAGACCATACGCGTAACATGGCATTCACCAATGTTCAGGGAGCAAACTCCTTTTCCATTGAAGACCTGAGTTCCTAGTACAGTGGCTTAATTCCTCAGTGTTCGGATGGTTATGATCCAAAGGAAATGGCCTGTGGAGACTGAGGAGGAGGATGGTTCTGAGCGAGGGCAAAACATCCCCCTCTCCATGCTCACACCCTCTCTCTGCTGTCCTCTACATGGAGTGAGAGAGAAAGAGGGACATCATTTTTCACTCCGTTCTCACTGAATTTCCCCTCTAATGGATTCTTGTTTGCTCTCTGGTTGGCTTTGAGTATTAATTCTCTCTCCCCTATTTTTTTCTCTTCATCCACATAAAGTCTACTTCCGTCCTTCTGTTTCTCTTTATCAGTCACTTGTTTCCCTGCAGTACTCTCGGGAATTGGGCTCTCACTCACCTGCCAAACCCTTATAAAGATCTAGTTTCACTGTACTGTCCCTGAGGGACCCATCTGAACCTGACACACACTTCTCAGCCAGGAACCCCCTCGTGCTTTCATGCACACAGTATCTGGGAAACAGTGGAGAGGTGAAGTCGGGAACCAAGAGCTCATTGGGAAACTCAGCTGTGGTGTGACTGTGAGACTCAGGGTGTGGGCCACAGGGGCCCTGGGTTTGTTTTAAAGGGCTGCTGCTGTAGTCTAGGGGGGTCCACTCCATCCTGCTGTTAAAGAGGGTGCCGGTAACAGCTCCGTCACGCTCCGCCACCGTCCCAACACTCCCACCCTCGTGTGTATGTCCCGTCTCTCTCTCCCTCCCCTTCTCTCTAACTCTGACTTGACGAGTCCTGCGAGGGACCGGGAGTTCAAAACGATCTCGGCCCCTTCACCCCCCCCCTCTTTCTGTAGCAACTGCTACAATAAGTGGCGTCAGGGAGCGCCGCGGTCCAGCTGCTGGAGGCCGTTGGGTCTGTCCGCCGCTCGACCCGTTCGGTTTCCTCCTTGTCCGAGGAGCGTCTGCACGCCTTCAGCGGAGCGCCGGTTTTATTCCGGTCGACAGGCTGTACGGCGCCGCCTCCTCCTCTCGCCAGCGCCAGGGAGGGAGAGGCCGCGTGAGCCCCCCAGGGCCGAAATTCAACACTCCTGGGAGGGACGGAGAGCGCACATGCATTCACACTCACGTTTGACACATTGGCAGATGCGTGGAATGTGCATTCATACACAAACACACAAGAGGACAACACTAGCTCTGCTGTGTTTACTTCAGACAGGGTCATGTGAGACGAGGTGGAACCCTCTACTCAGCTCTTTCTTCTGTGTTGGGTTTCCCATCACTCGTAGCTATTTATTGGCTCCTCCGTTTCTCGTCCCAACTGGTAAGTGACAACCCCCACCACATGTACAGTGCCTTATCCCCAATTAGAACTGTACTCTGGGAAATTAACAAACTATAGTCAATGATAAAAATAAAAAAAACATACATTTATAATTTGATTCTTCGAGAAGAGTCACAGTGCAGATGGTAATATTTGTCGACATCTAAACTTTTAACACTGCAAGGCTCCCAAGTTATCCCATGGCAATGAAAACCACTTGATGGGCGTTTTTAGGGGGAAAACCCCTAATTAAAGCGACACAGAAACTGCCAGGCTTCTTGCCAATGCCTATGCTCACACTGGGCCTAAACTCACTATCAAGAACACATGTTTGAACTTTTGTTTTTTTGCCATTTGTTTATATACACAATATAATGTAGCATCCTCTAAAGGTCACTAATTAACTGTAATTAATTACCAGAGCGAATTTTGTTGTGTGGTTTCCCTGTCCATGTGGCTGATGCCTTTTCTACAGTTAGAGCTGCTTGACGATACCCCACTAGGAGAGAGAACCTAAATCCGTTATTGGAAGTAGGAAAGGGGTGTAGGGAGAGGATCGTTGCATTAAGATGAAACGGGATAAATCCAAGGGGACCCACTGCTCTTAAAAACGGCCTTTCACATCTGGTAGGGTGCTCTTGTTCACTCTTTTTCTCGCTCGTTCCCTAAGCCCCAGCAACCCTCGCCTCCCATCCGGTCTGGGATTTGGACGGGACTTCCAGATACCTCTGAAACTCTGCCGGACAACCCAAAGAGAACCCACACAGAGCAGAACAAATTACAACCGTAAACGGTTCTCTTGCAAAAAAAAAGGAAGTGTTTTTATTTTCAACTTTGTCTGAACAACTTTGCAGAGAAAAACCATGATTTCCTACCACACAAAAACAGTTAGATTAGATACATTTTTCTGCAGTTTGATGAAAAGGGAAATCATCAAAGCCAGAGTCCCTGACCTTGAGAGTCAGCCAGTCGCTTCTGGTATTCGTTTCCGAGTCCCGTTTCCTTCCCTTATCCATTTTGCCCGTGCCCACTAAATAAATAGCAGCAATTTAAATAACCGTGTGGTGTTGAGAGAAACTCACAGAAGCCTTACCATTCTCGCTGCGCCTGTATACCCACAGTCACCATAATGTAGAAAGCCGGGAAAAAAGTAGTTCTTTGTGAGGCCAACTGCAGTACCCAGACCTAAATGTAAAAAGTAGTTGTATGTGATTTGAGCAGCAGTGATTGTGTGTAGCATTACACCTTTGTGATCTGACATTAGTTAGTCTATAGGTAGGCTGTATAGATATTTATGTGCCTCGCATGGCTAACTTGACATGCCTCTTAAAGCCAACATATGTTTTTTTTAATTACTGTATTATCAACATCGTTATCAGTAAACACATTTACATTTATGGCAAAGATAGAATTAAATAAATCGCTGTTCAGATCAGTCCTCAAGTCTTCAAGTTTCAATATCCAATGAAGTTGTTTTTTTCACCGGGCGTGATATTCCGCAAAGCTTTGATAATTTGTTTTATGGCACAAAGCAATTTGGAAGCCTACATGGGACTTTCTTAAAATGTGTTAAATTTAACATTTTAAAAAATTTAAAAATGTAAATGAAAATGCAATAATCCCATTTGCGTCTGGATTTTCAAATACTTAAATGCGCATTCTGTGTCAATATTCAAATTCAAATGCAATAAGCTGTTTGACATTACATTTTCAAAGTCATACCACGCCACACTTCAGACAATACTAAAATGTTAGTTCAAACTTAAAAATGCAATATTACAAATTATACAAATATACAAAAAATTTATCCTCAATTTTCCATTTGTGCCTGCATTATTTATGTCACAATTGAAATTAAAATGCAGTTGTCAAACAATTTGAACATGAAAAAGGAAATCGCATTCTCCATTGCATTTTCAAGGACTTAATCTTCAGTATACCACGGTGCAGCGGACAATGTTCAAATGCAATAGGCGAATCAGTGTTAGGAGTAGATTGGAGTAGCATTTTCATGTCACCATGAACTTTTCTTGACAGAACGTGAACATTCAACTGCAATCCATCAGTCCTCTCATCAAGGCGGGTCTTTAGTTACGATGTCACTTCCTCCTTCTGTCACTTTGCATATTGCAAGCTATTGCTATGGGTGCGTCCTGTACGCCGGAAGATAACAACTTTGGCTATTTGACAGCAACCCAATTGTGCCATTAACAAGTTCGCACCGAACAGAAAAATACCGATTCCCATAATTGGAGTATAGTTGCATAGTCGTATGGAGTGAACACATGCATTTGGCTAGTCTTCTTTGCGATGATTAGGGAAAGGAATTACAGAAAGCAAACTGTAGAGGCAGCAAGACCACCTCTTTTAAGAAACTATATACAGCTGCTTTAAAAATGTTATCCACTACACAGTGTTGTACCTTTATATTTAAAGCATATGGCAAAAATATTTTTTTAAATACGTATGCTTTATAGTATTTGTGTCATGGAGATATTTATTGTACTACATTTTGTCAAAATTAGTTTGCTGATAACCATTCATGAACAGGAAGCTACCTCCTACCTACTAATTGTTAAACATGTAGAAAGAGCAGCCATTCATCATAAAATAAATTGGCCATGAGTAAACGATTAAGTAAATGAAAAACAGTGAGGATGAGCACCATCTACTTCAATCTCATAGTACCCATTGAAGAAATGTTTTAAACAGTTCCCTGTGTGTGTGTGTGTGTGTGTGTGTGTGCGTGCGTGTGTGTGTGTGTGTGTGTGTGTGTGTGTGTGTGTGTGTGTGTGTGTGTGTGAATTAATGTGTATACCACACATCTCTAAATATG
>JAVQJS010111025.1:0-26183 GCA_036024795.1 Galaxias rostratus | reverse complement strand
GAGCCTCCATTGTGGAAGCAGCTGCTAAGAGTTTTGGTCAGAAGGCCGTCGGTGCCTGTTGTGGCGGCAACCAAAGAACCCGCTGGTGGACACCAGCGGTGAAGGAAGCCGTCAAACTGCAGAAGGAGGCCTGAAGCAGCAGACGGGTACCGGGCGGTACCAGTATTTCTCTGGCAGAGGTCGCTGAGGTAGTGGGGAAGCTCCTCAGTGGCAAGGCGCCGGGAGTGGATGAGATTTGTTGGGCTGTCTTGGCTGACACGCCTTTTCAATGTCGCGTGGAGGTCGGGGACAGTACCATTGGAGTGGTAGACCGGGGTGGTGGTTCCCATTTTCAAAAAGGGGGACCGGAGGGTGTGCTCCAATTACCAGGGTATCACACTGTTCACCCTACCCGGGAAAGCTTATGCCAGGGTACTGGAAAGAAGACTCTGACCGATTGTCGAACCTCGGATTCAGGAGGAGCAATGCGGGTTCGGTCCTGGTCGAGGAACAGTGGGCCAACTCTTTACCCTGGCGGGGCTGCTTGGGAGAGCATGGAAGTGTTTTGTGGACTTGGAGAAGCCCTACGATCGTGTTCCCCGGGGGGTCTTGTGAGGGGTTCTGCGGGAGTATGAGATACCGGGGCCATTGATCATCGATCTATCTTCCAACCCTCACCTATGGTTATGAGATTTGGGTAGTGACCGAAAGAATAAGATTGCGAGTGCAAGCAGCTGAAATGTGTTTCCTCTGTAGGGTGGCTGGGCTTAGCCTTAGAGATAGGGTAAAGAGCTCGGCCATCCGGAGGGAGCTTGGAGTAGTGTCGCTGCTCCTTCGTCTTCGGCATCTGATTAGAATGCCTCCTGGGCGCCTCCCTTTGGAGGTTTTTTGGGGGTAGACCCAGAACACGCTTGCGAGATTATATATCTCGTCTGGCCTGGGAACGCCTTGGAATCCTCCAAGAGGATCTAGAAAGCGTTGCTGGGGATAGGGACGGCTGGAATGCCCTGTTGAGCCTGCTGCCTCCGCGACCCGGCCCCGGAAAAGCGGCGGATAATGGATGGATGGATGGAATTCAAACTGGAAAATTAAAATGCAATTCTAAAACAAATTTGTCTTTGTGATATTTATTATTGAGAATATTAAAGCAAGGTACAATCTAGATATATTGTTTATGCTGAAAGATCCTCTTTCCACCAGGTTCTACAGAACTTCGACGAAAGTCCAAGTCTAAGACAGAGCCTTTATAAAAATTATTGTACACCGTTTCAGTTGCCTGTGGAGAGAGCAGGAGCACAGCTGTTAGAGCATTGTTCACCAATCAGAGAGGAACTAGAGATTAAACTATCTCCAGACAGGTGCACTCCTCATTAACATCTCAAGGTTAGAACAAAGGTTGCCCAAAGTTGAAAAAGATCAATCTTACCACACAAAAGATATAATTGCCTCCTCCTTAACATCTCAAGGCTAGTACAGAGGTTGCCTAGAGTTGAAAAAGCTAAATCTTAGCACACAAAAGATAAATTTGCCATCACAGTGCTAAGTGTATTTATTTATTCAGAATGATTCTGATAATTATTAGTGTGTAAACATGCACGTGAAAGTATAAAAAATACTGATGCCCAATCTACTCGCCCTCTTCTAATAGGCTTCTCTTCGTTTCAGGACTGTCATTGTGAATAATTTTAGTGAGATTTTAATGGATGCAAAAACATGACTATGGATTTGCAAAATTGCAGTTCCAACAACGAGGGTAAAACAGTAATGAAGCAAGCCATCACACGAGGTAGTGAAATCCTTACTAAATACCCGCTTTGATGAGAAGACTGACGGATTGCATTTGAATGTTCATGTTGTGTTCCAAATAGAGTTAGTGACTTGAAAACGCAAATGAAAAAGAGTCGTGCCGATTTGCGTGTTTCGTTTGAATTTTGTCCACTCCACACCGTAGTTCTGAATATGAAGTCTCTAAAAATGCAATGGCAAATTCCTTTTTAATTTTCAGTACAGTATTTTCATTTTCAAGTTTGAATTAACATTTGAATATTGTCCGCGGAGTGGCAGAGTAGGACTTTGGAAATGGTGGATGTCAACCATATTTTTCATTTTAATTTGAATATTGACACAGAAGCATTCAATTGAAGCATTAGAAAATTCAAATTAAATATAGCATTCTCATTGACATTTTGTCTCAAATCATACATACAAATATGGACAGAGACAACGTTAGTGGAGAATTGCATTTGCTTTTCCAAGTTTACGTTTTGGTTCGAAGTCCCTTATGAGCTTCCATAGTTAGACCCAACGTCAAGGGTCATCGGTCAATAAGATTATTTCCTCTCGATTATTTGTTGCAATATGTTCTAATAATACATGCAAAAATATATGTCCATGCAATATGAAATATTGTATTTTATAAGCAAATATGTACTTTTAAGTTAAAATAATATATGTTTACAGTGGGCTAAATTTTTCAATACAATTTTGAAAACTAGTTCCGTCATCTAATTTCCCCTCCGCCAACCTAGATATAGATCTGGTGTCAATAACTTTTGCATATGCTTTTAAGGACTTCAGATAGTAATGGTACAATAAATATGTGTTATACTTTAGATATCATATTTTTTTGAGTAAAAACACTATTTTGTTGTTTCGAGCTGACTGAGAGATTTGGTCGGAAGTGTCCAATATATCGGAGGCATAAGTATTGAGGGTTGCGCTACCAACTTCCTTTTCTACTGTGGCCGCCATTAAGTGCAGAACGTGTTTCGCGGCGAGCCGAAGAGTAATTATAAAAAATGGTGAGCATTTTTAGTTATCAACTTCTCATTTGCAATCCAACTTGCGTAGTTTAGCTGTAATATATGTTAGTCAACTTTCTTCTATTGACGCTGATTTTACACACGTAGTTATTTAATTTGTGCGATTTCAGCAATGTTGCTTGTGCCAAGCTAACATGAGCATGCATGAGGAGCCATCTTGACGGGCCTTGTACTTCGTAAAGATGTATCCTAGTTCCACGTGTACTTCTCAAGGCCCTCGATTCGGATCAGGACTTATTGATCACAATGTCAATTGACGTTATCACATAAATATTAACCGTTGTTTAGCAATGTATTTGCGCTGCGGGCAGGATTTCCCCCCTTATGTCACGTGGTTTATTTTATTGTACATTCAATTCTGTTAATGTGGGGCAAGCCCGACATTGGAACTGAATAGAATCGTCCGACTGAGGGGTTAACAAATTTCTTATGCTGATGCTATTAAAATACAAAATCGAGTTAATATGGTGATTCAACTGTGGCCGGTGAATTACTGTATCTTACCGATGTTGCGTCAATCTTCCCGTAGGCCTGTGCCCGACCCCTGATCTCGGTGTACTCCGAGAAAGGAGAATCGTCAGGCAAAAATGTTGTTATGCCTGCCGTATTCAAGGCTCCAATTCGACCTGATATTGTGAACTTTGTTCACACAAACATGCGCAAGAACAACCGTCAGCCATATGCAGTCAGTGAACTGGCAGGTAAGCCAATTTTCAAAATTGTTACTGTTTTGGAGCCTTGCTGATGAGTCAACTTCGGTCCGTGTTGTTGAATTCTGTGATAATAATCGAAGTACTGAGAGGCCCAACGTCTCAAACATTTTAAGCACATTAAGTGTTGCGTTTCTAATTTTTCCCATTTCCCCCCAAGGCCACCAGACCAGTGCTGAGTCCTGGGGAACGGGTAGAGCTGTGGCCCGTATTCCCCGTGTGAGGGGTGGTGGTACTCACCGTTCTGGCCAGGGAGCCTTTGGAAATGTATCCTATAATTTTGAGTGTTGATGGTACACATTGCATGTAGACTTCTGTTGGGCTTGCAGTGATGGTGTAATTTGCGTCTTACACTGACCAGTGACGGTGTGCCTGCTGTCACAAGCTGGTACAGATGGCTGACGAACATTGATTCTGAGCATACCCATGTATTGCAGCCTTTCCTTATAGAGGATTACCTTAACTCTGATGTAGATGTGTCGTGGAGGACGCATGTTCGCCCCCACCAAGACCTGGCGTCGCTGGCACCGCAGGATCAACACAACTCAAAAGCGTTATGCTATCTGTTCTGCTGTTGCTGCGACTGCCCTACCTGCCCTTGTCATGTCCAAAGGTATGTCTGTTCCCACCGTACTAAATCCATATTGGGTTTTTAAGACTTGTTTTAAGATTAGTGTAATTTCTTGACTTGTCATGATGGTGTAATTTGCGTCTGACTTTGTGCACAGTGACAGTTGCCTGCTGTTATTATGCTGGCACAAGAGGTTGATGTGTATTGTGTTCTGAACAAGAAACATTATTAGTTAACTCTTGCTGCATTTTGGAAGTGCTGGTAATGGCAGTGTTGCCTTCATTCAGGACATCGCATTGAGGAGATCCCAGAGGTCCCCCTGGTTGTTGAAGACAAAGTGGAGGGCTACAAGAAGACAAAGGAAGCCGTGCTTCTGCTGAAGAAGCTGAAGGCATGGAATGACATCAAGAAGGTAAGCTGCTATTTCAAAAGTGCTTGTGTCTAATACTAAGCTGTGATGAGTTACTGCTTCAAGGTCCGTGTTTCTGAGTCCTATGATTTCTGTGGAAGTTCTGAGTAAATACAGTCTTCTTTCCTCTTTACTCTATTGCATACAGCTGTTCTTTCATTGCTTTTAACTTGTCTTAGGTGTACGCCTCTCAACGCATGCGTGCTGGTAAGGGTAAAATGAGGAATCGCCGGCGTATCCAACGCAGAGGACCTTGTATAATCTACAACCAAGATTCTGGTGTTACAAAAGCCTTCAGAAATATCCCTGGTTTGTTAATTTCTTACTCCGACAAAACAAACGTGGCTTACATTTACTAACGGTTCAGTAAGAACTACGTAATTGTAAAGTTTAGCATTTATTTCTGGTCTGATTTTAAATTTTAAGTGGCGGTTTTTAGTTATTTTTCCTCAGCAACCCTTTACTCTTGAGAAATTCAGTTTTTCTCATCTCATCCTGTGTGTTAAAGGGTTTTGCTGCTTTTGATTCCCAGGCATCACACTGCAAAACGTGAACAAACTGAACCTCCTGAGGCTTGCCCCTGGTGGCCACATCGGCCGCTTCTGCATCTGGACAGAGAGCGCTTTCCGCCAACTCGATGAGTTGTATGGCACCTGGCGCAAACCGTCTTCCAGGAAGGTGGACTACAAGTGAGTGACCTGTCACGCTTCAGACCGCCAGGGATGTTACTGAAGTGGTTATTGAAAATGATTTGAGGGATTACCTTTGAATTTCAGTTTGTTTTTGTTTGTTTTTTTCCCTCTGCATCTTTCCAACTTCTTTCAATTAAAAATGCCATGGATTACTGCCTTTTTTGATCCTGGATTCTTGTTATTCTAGCCTGCCAATGCACAAGATGAGCAATACAGATCTGAGCAGGATTCTGAAGACTGAGGAAATCCAGAAGGCACTCCGTGCACCAAAGTAAGCCTTTCACAGTTGATACATCTAGAAAGTCATAGTCTAGATTTATGTTGAGCTGATCAGCCATTTTGTCATAATACCATAAATGCTGTTGTATAAACATACTCGTGTTGACTGAATTGCAGCAAAAAGATCAACCGCAGAGTTCTTAAGAAAAATCCTCTGAAGAACCTTAGGGTGATGCTTAAACTGAACCCCTACGCCAAGACCGCAAGACGTCATGCCATCCTCAAGCATGACCCTACTGTAAGTATGCGTAAAAGTATTGATTAATGTGTGGCAGTTTCCCAAATGATTCTATGCAAATAAAAAAAATTAACCGTGCTGTGATGAGTTTCTGCTTCAGGTCCGTGTTTCTGAATCCTGATTTCCATTGAAGTTCTGAGCATTTTTGTAAATGGATAAGCTAATAGCCTGGTGTGTCATCCTTTCACTTTGAGTTTGCCTTTTCCCTCAGATCAAGGCCAAGATGTTGAAACCCAAGATGACAAAGAGGGCCAAGAAAGTAAAGAGGGTAAAAGCAGCACGAGCTGCTGCGGCCCCTGTTGCACCAGCCACCGCAAAAAGCTCTTAATTCAGACTGGGTTCGGTAGTGGCCACCAATAAAACCAGGGTTTCAAATACCAGATTTGTGTGTGATTTTTCTAGTCAATACACTACAGTCTTAATACCACAAATATTTATTTTCATTAAGACAGTAGGAGCTGAAGCACAAGCTTGGTGTGTAACAAATTAATGATCTTCTGAACCTTAATTTTAGTTTATTATAAAAAAATGGCTTTGCATGATGGCTTTCAATATACATACAGTAGTAATTGTGCAGTGTTCACAAAGCTGATTTCTTTAAATTGGCACAGTTCTATTGGATATGTATTGCGTTACTACCCACAAATTAAGTGGAACTAACATTTAGCCGACAGTAAGTAGTTGAATTGGCACAGGGACCTATTTTCCCACTCCATGGGTAGGGGTTACAGGCTGGTTCAGTCCAATGGTGCAGCACAACCAGCCGGCAAAGTCCACCTCAGCTTCTGACTGCTTGATGAAGGGATGGACCTAGGAAATATGGACGTAACATGCGAGACCTTGTGCAAACATTTGTAAATGTGAATAAATATAATACCAAGTCTTACCACCAATTGTTTCAGGTCTGCTCTTTCAGCTGGATTTTTGACCAAACTAAAAAGCACAATCGGGTTACTACAGTATCTTTAGTCAAATTTGCAGTTTTTGCCACTAGATGGCAATGTGATATTAGGTTTGAAACGTCAAGCTAATACAGGATTACAATGCACAGATTTAGGCAGGGTTATAATATGCTTACCATTTATTGACAAAGTCTTGAAATTCTGGGCCAAAAATACTAGGGAGTTTAGGTGGTGGCTGAAAAAAAAATTAAGATTAAAATATGGTTAAGCAAATTAGTAATGACATAAAAATAAAAAGTACTATCTACCTACCTCATTAACAATGTAGTCAAGCAGCTCAAATATGGCCATGGGAGGTCTACTATCTGACCCGTACGCTAGGAAAAGAGAAGACGTTAGTCATTGAAGTAATGAACCAGTCAATGGTTCTGCTTGTATGTATTAAATGCATATTGTGGATACAATCCTGGTCATTTTAGAAAATAAAAGTATCTTTTGTTGCGTATTTCACTAAGTGAAACACTTACAGCTACCTGGTCGCCCAGGCGGCCTTGGCCTGGGAGAGGACTCACTGGACGATGCATCCCCTTCCATGGAGAAGCCAAAGATTTGCTCCAGCTCCCTGGTGTCAGGTGGTGGGATTGGGAAGCGTCCAATGGCCATCTCCACCAAGGACAGACCCATACTCCAAATGTCTGACTGAACCGAGTAGTGGGTGCCCTGTAGACGCTCCGGCTAGATCACAGGGCAAAGTCGAGATAAATTGTATGATGCATGCAAGGATGGATGCCTTTTACAAGAATGCCGTGCACTGTATAATCAATATATGTGGCTACATTTATCTGTGGTATAGTTGCAGCACGTGCTTCAGACTGTAGAGTTGAATGCAACTGGTTAAATTAATGAATAGTTTTGCTTCATCACAGCATACATCATACTCATAGCCTCCGAGGGGCTGACACACAGTACGACAAAAACAGTACAACATGCAGTGTGTGAACTCACAGACATATATGAGCGGGTGCCAACAAAGGAGTTGGCCATGGAGTCTATGAGCTGCCCGCTCACTCCAAAGTCACACAGCTTGATTTCCCCACGGGAATTTACCAGGATGTTAGAGGGTTTGACATCTGAAAGACACACACACATGTAACATTAAGTAAATTTCTGGCACAGAAAAAAATGATTCAATAGGAGTGTCTCTTTTGTGCCAGCTATCATTCCATTTTCTTGATAATTTTGCACTTTGAAGACTATATAGATGCCTGCAAATATAAATATAAATCAACAAGCTTAATGTATCTTGACATGGATTTGCGTGTGTAAAATTGATAGCTCAGGTCTATTAGTTAATACTGTTTGTTCATTATGTTGTGTTATACTGTACAGGTGAAAATGACCTCTGAGACCATTATATTGGCTGTGTCTTTGCAATAAATAAAATCCAGAAATTAATGGATTTGTTATGCTTTATCTTTTTCCAGTTCTTGGGCAATACACAAAGTCTCATTGATTTGCAGCATGCTTATTCTAATATAAATTGCAATAAAAATGGCTTTGTATTCAATATGAACCAGAAGAAAAGAATATCACCTCTGTGCATGATCTTATGTTTCTCTCTCAGATAGGACAATCCTTTAATAACCTGGAAAGATAATTACTTGTTAAAACAGAATGCCTAGCATAGCTTGAACGCATGGACGGAAATAACTAGCAGAGCACATTATGCATAGATGATAATCCTGCTTTTACTGCCAAGGGATTCACATTCTAGTGACTAGGGTGGAGTGTATTTCTGTGTATTTCTGTTCCCAAGTGTCTGAGATACCCACAGCAATGCTGACTTTGCCTAGGATCTGCTCAGGAATCTTGCCTGCTTTCTTCAGTGACTGGTCCAGAGAGCCACCATCCTGAAAGAGCAAAAGAAGGGAACGTGGCACATTGTGTTTGAATACAGATCTTACAGGGTAGATGCCTGAAATTACTTCCATATAGTGTAATACTGTGCCAATGTATACATTGTATAATAAAACTACTTGGGTACTAAGTTGGGCATATAGGCCATTACCATGTGTTCCATACAGATGCTGATCTCTCCATCGCTGTAGAAGGCCCCGTAGAAGCCCACAATGTAAGGGGAGTTACACTCGTGAAGCACCTGCAGCTCCCTGATGATCTGGTTCCTGATGGCCGGTTTGATCTCCAGGTGGATGAGCTGAGGCAGACCGGAGTAGATGACTTCGTAGATCAAAATTACATTGGCCAAATGACATGAGCACTTCTGAAATGTGCTACTCAGCAGTTTGCTTTCCAAACTATTCAAAGATGGCTTTTGGATTTTAACTTCTGTTGTTGTGTAATCTTAATAGCGGTAAGAAAACAGAGGAGTCTTTAATTAGTAAATATAGCTGCTCAACTTATCACAAAACAAGTATATGAGCAACAAACCATTGTTTTACCTAGCTTTGGTGGAAATATTTCTCATATTCTGTATGTTATATCATACATCTCACAAACATTTAGTTAGTGATTATTAATATATAGTTAAGTATTTGGTATACAGCTTTAAAACAGATTAAAATAGCTCTAACCCCAGTCAATGGCTGCTGCCAGTTAAACTGAAAAAAAGCTTGAAAAAGCTCCCTGTCAGAGATTGTGGAGAGGATGGCTCAGCGCAGGCAAGTCAGGGGAAGGCCAAGCTAGCTGTGTGAGAAGCATTGCAGGCACAGTGATACAAGGTAGAGGCAGGAAGCTCTGTTAAACACATCACAAGATCAATATGACAGGAATAACTGAAGACAAAGAAAGCAGGGTTCTCACAATGACAGAGATTCAATTGTAATTACTGTTGGGAGGAGCCTCCACCAGCCTTACCAGCAACCAACAAAAACACCAACAACACTTCCTTGTTTTGCTATAGCTGTCTTGGCTCACCTTCCTGGCCATGATGAGCCCCGAGGGTCTGTGGGATACCTTGAAGACCACTCCGCCATTTCCTGCACCCAACTCACAGATCTTCTCAAAGTCATCATCCTTCAGCTCTCCCACCTTCTGCTTCTGCGTTAGAAAAGCCTCCAAGCGTTTGCGCTGCTGCTCGTCCAGCTCCAGCTCCTCCAACTTTTTTTGCAAGGCCTCCAAGTTGGTCCTGACACAGAGAACAAAAACGAGAATGTTTGCCTGTTCCAAACAGTCACAGCCTTGGAAAATAAATAAAATTTTCCCCAAATGAACTGATCGTTTTAATTTCACTTATTTGATGAGGGACACTTTAAGTCTAGATTAAGGGCCAATTGAATTGATAAATACAATTCGTAAAGTACATTTAATTTATATACTGTATGTTAATACTGCAGAACCTGTCTCATTTGTAGCTTCCTTAAAAAAGTGAGAAACCAAATAATGGCTAGGTTAAGAAGGAATAAGATAAACACTCTGAGGGGAGGGGGGGCTGTTCCAGCAGAGTTCCTTCCTAGATCCTAGAATGAGGAAGCTGGAAGTTCCTCTGACTGTTGCCGTCTGCCTCCTTCCTAGTCCTGTTGTCATGGCAATGCATTTCCTTTTAAATTCATTCGCAGAAAAAAATGATCTGACCAACAGTTCTTCCATTGTTTTTCCTGCTCAAAACTGTCCTTCTCCAATATCCAAGTACATCTACTCTCTCACAGATGCTATTTGCCTCAAAGTACTCAGGTTATTAGGTCAACGCCCATTGTACTGCCAAGCCATTTCAAATGCAAGTGATCAAACAATCACACAGTCTAGTGAATCAATCCTGTTTGGTACTACCTTGCTGTCTGTTCAGCTGGAACATTGAGATACATTGATTAATGGTGCCCATATAATGACAAGACAGACCAAAGGTCTCTAACGAGGTGTTTGTTTGATTTCATACCCAGAGCTTCATGAGCTCCAAATGGACTGGAAAACATTTATTCAGAGGGTGTTAATATCGTGTGGCACTGGTTCAGATGTACAACACCATGTTCATCAGAGTGAAGTGCTTCACCAACAGCCTTATCTATTGAGATGCAAATGCACGCATGCTTTTTTCCTCATTTGAAGTGCTGCTCCAATCCGCTCCAACAATATGCTGGGGCAATGACAACAGTATCATTTTGGGCAAATCGTCTGCTAATTAACATCGGTTATATATCGGCTCACTCATTGTGAAGCCGCTAGAAACTAGACTGGGTGGGCTGTTCATGGCTCATCCTTATGCGGCAAGGCAAGGGTTAAGGGTTGATATTTTTGTTAGCAGGCCAGTATATCCATGGCGACAAGGAGTGGGAGGGAGCTGTGGGCGGAGTGGGCCTGCTGGCAACTGGAGCCGGAGGTGGGGATACAGAGAATGAGGAGAGGATCCGCCTGGTACACAAACACACTCCACATCAAGCGTGGGAGGGACTACAGTAGCGGTACACCCCAACCCCCCTCGTCAGGAGCGTGAGGATGTGAGCATGACTCCTGCCTCTCGTGTTCCAGCCACACAATGTCCAAGGACATCAATTGAGTGAAGCTCAATACAAGAGATTCACAGTCTCTATATCTTGTCTCACTGTCCTCCGGCATCGGCCACTAGAGAAATAGTTCCGACTTGATTCCATTGATCTAGTCCATCCATATATTTCTTTTCTGTATATTCAAGTGGTCTAAATGTCGTGCAAGGGCTGGGTTGACGTGTTCAGCAGAACAAGACACATTTAGTGGCTAGATAGTGGTAGCAAAGTCCTGACTAATGAGAGATATGTAGCTGAAGACTAATTTCCGATAACGTTTCTTGTGGTGCTTATTTCTGCTTGATCCAGCCGCAGACCAAACACCAATCAAGGGCCTTTTTTTAGACAATAATCATACTTAATTTAATTTAGTTAAACTTACCCTCCTTCATATTTTCTGATCAAGTTATTCTTTAAATACCCGCAATGGAGGTCACCTGTATTCATTGAAAATAGCAGACTGTAGACTTTTTTAGTATTTAGTATTTAGAAATAGTCCTTTAAAGGTGTCCTTTCATATTGACTCACAACGTTGCACACTACCTACTGAGACTGTGTGTGTTAGCGTAATAGTGCAAGCGATGACCCGATGGACATTTCAAATTGTAACTCTTTACTATTTCAAAAGTACAGACCAGCAGAGCCGGCTCTCATTCTGATTATGTCTGTCTTTGCTAGTAGGTCACAATAGGCTATTTGACCCGAAACACCCAGATCCTTTATATGGAAAACAACAGACAGTAGGTACCATGGTTATTCTGTCAGCAACCGACCCTGCTCGGCTCAGTCGTCTGCCAGTATAGTAGAATAGCCTTACTGAGCCAAAACCACATTACACCTTCAGTTGCTTTCCATCTTGGTAGCCAGAATCCATAAAGTCGCTGCTATGGCTCAGACTTCTAAAGTCCTGAATCAGAGGTCCTTGGTTGGAGCATCTACACTCCAAGACTCTGCCTGCCACAGCCTGTTCCAGCCACACAGGAATGCACCACATTCTGTCTACATACAAGCTGTCATACGTTGTGCAATGCAATACTGCGTCGTCAATGGAGCAACATCTTGACAGCCATATTCTCTTTATTGCATAGACAAAAGCAATAAACAAAGCAACAAAAAATAGTATTTGAATGTTTGTCTTCACTGCAAAGACCCCAGCCTACAATACTATAAAACAGAGCCTTTGCTTCCATTTACCTGAACTAGTTTGCTGGCATATATCCATGCCTCATAATGAAAAGTTTACTACACGTCTTTGAGAACAGAGTTAGCGGGCCATCACAACACTTCAGCATCTCCATTACTTCATAGGAAATGCGTCATGAGGTTGTGTCAGTAGGCTGCTTAGTACATTTTTACAAACATTTTTTTTCTTCTAACGGCAATAACCAGGACTCTTTTATTCCTTAGGACTGTTTTATTCCTTAGCAGCCCCCCCCACCTCCTCTCGCTCCTGCACCCACATCCCCAACCACTAACACGCAAACAGACACACACACGCACACACACACACACGCGCACGCGCGCGCACACACACACACACACACACACACACACACACAAACGCACGCACGCCCACCCACAAACATTACATTTAATCTATATATAGGGTTAAAGTAGAAGAATTGTAAGAGGATAGTTACGATCGATAATATAGTGTGCAAGGGTAAACAACAGAGATTATACTTACTCTGAGGCACCCGTCCCATTTATAGTGTTTCCATCAGGAATTGGGTTAAGTTGGATTGGCTCTGGCTTCCTTCTCTTTTGCATGTTGTTACTCTTGTAATGATTACCCTGCCCAAAAATCTCACCGTTCCACTGGTGCAAGGGTAGCACGAGTAATCGGTGCAATTGCAGCCTGCTTTCAATGACCAAACAAAACAACTCAAATGTATCAAATTAATATATTGCTGCTGGTAGGTTTCAAGATCATAATTTCTGCGCGTTACTTCATGGATGGCACTGGTGGAGGTGGTAGGCTACGTCACAAAAATATTTGCATGTCTTCCGGAAAAATAGATTTTTGCCTGGAGAAGTGCTACCTCTACTGGTAATTGACAGTAATACAATTCTATAAGTTGAGAGCCTTTTCCAACAGTAGGTTTGAGCGGCCTGGTCGCCTTGATGGTCTCTAAAACAAACTGACCCATTGTCTGTTGATTCTGGGGGCAAGAAATGCACTTCAGTGTTTATAGAAAAATGATCTGTTTCTGAAGTCTACAACGATCAAGCATATATCCATTTCGAACCCACTGCCAATCATGAATATATCGTAATAAACTGAATGTCTAAACAAAAACGTGGAAAAATATATTGAATGCTCATTTAGTAGGCCTTATTGGCTGTATTTTACATGCACGATTACGTGAACTTCAAACCACCCTAAGCGCACATTGTAATGTTCACTATCTACTTCTATAAATGAACATGGTCTGGTCAGAGGCAGCAGTCAGTTGGTGGCTCATTACTTAGACACTGACCACAAGATCCGAAGGTTGGAAGGTCGAACCGGTAGGGAATCCGTGTTAGAATCTGAAATTGTGATTTCCGTTGAGCCCACGGCAGCATTACTAAACAGTGTATTGTTGCACCTGGAGTCACAAAAAAGAAGTAACGGTTCCCACCGACAGAAACCATAAAGTTAATAGGCTTCCTGTGCGATGGTTCCATACAAATTAATTTTTTTCTGTTTTCCGAAACACGAATGTGAGTCTGGCTCCTATTTTCATTTTATATAAAATGCTCCTACATACACAGATAAACATATTGTTGTTTGTCAATATAATCACCCAAGAGTCAACAGACCCCAAAATGTAAATTAAAGGAAGCCTATATTAAGTTATTTGGAGTACAACATCAAGACCGGCATCAAGATGACGTCACATGAGTTTAAAGTGGGCCGCGCTTCGCTCTTAGAGGGAGATGAGAAACGGGAGGCGCTGGAGATGTGTGGAGTCAATGTAACCTCCTTTTCTACAATAAACAACAAATAGTTTTAATTGAATGAATCTACACGGCTCGAAATACTTTTTCGTTTGTTGAGATTAAATTGCATGCCTCATTCGGTTACACGCTAACAGGACGTTTCAAACGCACATATTTAAACCGAAAAGGAGGAAAAGTCTCTGTAAGGTGAGAGAATTGTTTATTTGTGTATTAGGAACTGGACTTCGCTATACAGCAATAGTTGCTTATTTCTGTTTTGTGTTTGGTATTTTTTTTAATATAGACAATGGTCATTGTTAAATATTGTTTTAATAAAACTTGTGTGTCCCATCAATAAAATATTTTATAGAGTTATTATACCGCTTTGCTTGGTCTGTTGTATGCTTTGCTAAATTACACAATCTATTAAAAAATTAAGTAACTTACGATCCTTATAAAAAAATCACCATGGTGCACTAAGAAAAGGCCAAGCTATATGTCAGGCATTTTGTAGGCTTTTAAATTTGTTGAAATTTGTGGTTGTGGAATCTATAAAGTACAAGTCAGACAGCTTACCAGCCAAGCAGTCTTGATGTGAAGTCAGTCTGCATTTTCTCTTGCGGTTCTATTTCTAACCGCTAGATGACAACATAGCGCAAATTAGTGTCAGTAGAGCATTGCGTAAACTAACATTTAAGAATATTACTACGACCGGATCCAAGGAAGATGGGATTTGGTGAGGAGTAAAGATCTTGTTGTTATAATGAAATATGTGCATTCAGTATCATTTTGTTTTTGAGAACGTTAAAATAAGGACTGCATGATAACAATCTCACAAACACAAGTTGCATTATCTTGAACCATCATGCAATGAACAGATTAACTAAACTGCTATGCAATTTGTCAAAAGGCAATTTGTCATAACTCCATATTGGTAATGCAGTAATGCAGCTTTTGTTTTTGGATATGGAGCCAACGCTTTTAGGATAATGAGACAGCTTTACTGTTTTAAAAGATTAACATTTGTTTCTCACTTTCTACACATTTACTGTACCTAGTTAAGAAAATATATTTTCTCAAATTTAAAATATAATATATAATTTAAATGGACAATCTGATCTCTTGGATTGAAGATCGCTTTTTGAGTAATGTGATTCATATTTTTTTGTGGGTTACATTTGTTCTTAGGGTCTGAGGTCATCAAAGTGACTACTTTTGTTTGGTAATATATAGCTAGACTTAAATAAAAGTGTCATGCTTATTCATTTGGTGTTCGAATGATGCAGGTCATTTCATTATCAGCAACCATCACACGTTTTGAAGAAAAAAACGTATTTACTGTAGAACTTGTTACTTGTAAATATGGTACTGAAAATCATATTTGCCCACAGAATGCCTCCAAAGAAACAGCCACCATGACCTTTATTTTGCAAATAGAGCGCTTTTTTCTTCAATGAGTTGACTGATAGATGTTATTATTTCAGCAAAAAAGCATTGAACATTGACCAAATACCCTAGAGACAAAGCAACTGCATTAGCAAAAGTTAATGAAAAATATGGAAGGAGTCCCTGAACCTTTCGTGGCAAAACATGTCTTTAGACTTTGGCAAAAAGTATTCATATTTATTCTCTTCACTGCAGTGAAACATAGGAACTAATAATTTTATCTAAACTCTTTACATGTTTTCTGTGTTGCAACTCCAGAAAATGTATTAGACAACATACTTTTATTATTACATACAGCTTAATAATTTAAGGTTTTTCAATGATTGGTAGTTTTTTTTCATTTAGACAAATAAGCTACTAAATACCTAATGTTAAGAACAATAAACATTTAAAATGCATAGAGTAACGCCTATATTAAATGTTCACGTGCCTGCCTGTTTTTTTTTTGCTCACTATGTATTTAGGAGAGTTGAAGGACACAAAAGTTGCTGTTTTGAATTAGATGTAAAGCATACCATTGCAATGGCTCATAATGTTTGCGACTGCATTGCTAACGTTTTGAAAACTTGAAATTAGGTTTGTATAATTTGTTTAGAAGGCTGGCCTCTGTTTTTGTCAAAGGGGGTTATACGGTTTAATAATTGAGATTTAAATCATGTGATGAAAACTAAAGATCCAATGGTTACCTAAATGGGCAGCATATTAGTTCCTCTAGAGGACTTGGCCGTCTGATGAGGCCTGCTGATATTGAATTAATAGCCAGGCAATGGTCACTGTTGATGTTGGTCAGCCAAAGCTCTGCAGGGAAATGCAACTACAGCTCCCAGGCTGGCGATGAGCTCAGTAAGATTTTGTAGCTAGTGGAGCTCTGTGTTGATACCCCTCTCTCAGGTGGGATGGGCCCCTGGCACTCCTGGAGAGAAGCTACACAACCACACAGCAAAACCACCGCCAGGCTAAGGCGCTGATTAATGCACTCATCAGTCCCTTTCTGGTTGGTCATAATGACAAGCCACGCTCCTCCGGGGAATCCTGTGACTTTTTACAAATACTGCTGATGCTCCTGCTTACATCTGCCACTTTTTCTTTCTTCTCTTGTCAGAGAACTATTAGCATACAAACCCCAAGTCACCAGTCTGGGCCTGTTGTCTGTCTGCCTGTCAGTCACAGTACAGGGAAATCTGCATGGCACAGAGTGAAATGGAAAATACTTTGTTCTTCAACAGCTGGGAGAATAGGGATGTGAGATGTGGGACTACAGTTGGTATGGCTGTTTAAGGTAATGTCGAGAGTCTTGCAATGCGTATATCATTTTATCTCATATTGTTGTGGCATATATATTAATAACGTAGACAAATGTAAAACGGTTTCATAACCTCCACAAACTCAGGAAGCCAATTATTGTCAAATGAATATGATTGCAGTTGGTGTTAGAAGAACCCGTTAATCAGCGTGCAATGTTTAGACTCACTGCAATAAAATCCTTTCAACTTATTGTGCTATGTAGACCTGTGATGCAACTGGCTATGTACATGAACCTTGACTGTGTCTCACTGGGATTTAAATTACAATGGCTGCTGCCTTTTTCAATCAGACTTCATTGGTGCCAAAGTCAGACCTACTAGCCCCAGAAGGGGATTGTGAACCAGAATAGATGAAGGAAACTCATTGAATAGTATGATTAAACTGAACCTCTGATCTTAATGGGATTAGGCTATTGATTATTTCTTTCTGTAGGCACAGGGAACATTGGTTTGTGTGGTTTGAATAAACAATCACGAGAATATGAGTAGGCTACCAACCATTGCTGTTAATTCTTTTTATTTAAATTCAACTGCAGGCTCCATGATGAATGAGCCCCATTCACTCTGCTGTCAGGTGGGAATGGTGGACATGACACATTTAGTACCCCAGAAGGCCTGTACATGATAGATGATCACAGAGTGGACAAATGAGTCACTGTGCCCAACTGCCCATTAACAGAGTGTGATGTCTAGCCTTGGGCGTCTGTCAGAGGACTGTCTAATCACAGAGATCGCATGTTTTGGATTTTTTAAAACTCTCACCGGGGAGATAATCACAGCAACGTGGTTCCGCTGAACCTTCAATCTTTATATTTGTTGTTTACTCATTGGTCATTGCATTGGCATGCCAGGCCCGCACATGAGCCTCGCTGCTATGTTTTGAGACTTGCGTTTCGGGGCATTTCAACACCTCATTAGACAAGTGCGGCAAAGCAGATGGCGTTCCAACACCGATGCCTAGTGATGGATCTGGGTGTTATCATTAAGGCCAGTTCGAGTCCCAGCCACATAAAGCCTCCGCGCTTATTCAGCACTGAGGTCCCTCTCCTCCAATCAATGGCCGGCTGTCTGGCCAGAACTGGGCAGGCTTTGAGCCACACTTGGGATTTGGAGGCCGAAGAACTGTCCACTCAACAAGGGGTCCAGCTCATGAATAATACAGCATCTCCAACCCACTCGGCCTCTCCGAGGGCACGCTGATGCATCCAGGGCTGTCCGTAGAGCACAGGGGTCAGGGCAGAGCCGCCTGACAGCCCCCCTTGCACTAGCACTGGCCAGGCGAGCCAGATACACCTCCGGTTAGTAGAAAGAGACTTCAACACTTAAGGCAGTAGAGGTAAGTCTGTCAGGGTGTGGACTGCAGTCGGTCTGCTCCTGAATAATGTTTGGTTATATGGGTTGTGTTTGGGTTGTGTTGGTGAAACTGTGCACCGCTGTGCTAGGAGGCTAGAGATGGAGGGCTGTGTTGATCAACTGCGGTGTGGTTGGGCTCACAGCAGGGGTAGAAATTGGGACAGAGCCTTGCAATGGACACTGATTATTAATCTCATGTTGGGGTCATGCTACTGCTGTGTGCCACATGATAAATTCATTATGTGACTGCATGTTGCAGTGCAAGCTCAATGCATTTGCTGCCTCTGCACATATAAATCCCTTACATATTTGTAACTTGGACAATGTATAGCATTGCGGATTCAGGCAAATTGAAACACAATGAAAAAAATGAAACTCTTGTGTAGGCGTCTGTTTCAACTTTTGGTTGTCATCTTTTGATTTTGATTTCAAAATTCAGTGCATAGTCATGACATCTGGTGTTGACAGCTTCTCAAAAGTCTCTGTACGTGACCAAAAACTCCTAGATTTAAATGCTTTCTTTAACATAATTACAAATTACTGTTTGTCTTAGAACACAGGTATTTGATTAACTTATTTATATTATATACTTTATATATAAAGTATTCCTCTTATTCTCCACTGAAATAAAATGTGAGACGAAAATGTCAAGACATGGCAAAATCTCCTTTGTAAGTAAATGTATTTGTGCTTTATTTTTGGCTTAATTGCCAGAATGTTCGCAGTGCGTTGGCAATGGCAGCTAGCCTAATTAGTGTGTGAGAGATTGAGGTGTTGCCTCGTTTGTTTTCAGGAGTGTGTTTGCAATACTGACCCGAGTTGGTTTTCTTTGGAAGCCATGTAAGATAAACTATGATTAACTTGCTATTTTATTAACTTTTGCCTTGTTGGTTTGTTTCATACGCTGTCTTGCGCAGCAACTCACGTTTCTGCCACATGGGTGGGTTTCAATATTGGTAAATAAACTCTGGATTCCAACATAGTCTAGATGACTGGTCGTGCTGTGTGTCACTGTTACCTACTACTGCTCTCCTCTTTTGTTCCTTATGATTTAATTCAAAGCAATTATGGAGATATGGTCCCAGAGTCTCAAGGACATTTGGAGGAGGGTCATGGCTAGACTTGGACATGTACATCTTTAATAGGAGTAGGGTCAATGGAGCACACATTTTACCATACTGAAATCACCTGGTTCAATGATAGCCATGCCGATCGTTCCGACAGAACATATTTCCATCTTTAATGGTGGTGATAATATCTCGTTCCCCATACACTCATTGACTGGAGATCCTGAAGGTTAATAAGCTAACGCTACAGGCAGGAATACATCCATCATCGATCAGAACTAGCGAAAGAGGTGAGATTTCATTTGAGCGGTGATAACGGACAAACCATCATAGTGCTTATTCATCAACGTAGCACCGGAGCTGGACCTCTTTGCATTAGGGTATTCCTATCATTTTATTTTGCTGTACCATATTCATTGTGTTTCCATCAATATGTTATGTAATTTTTTTCTATGGCACCTACCTATTTATTTCTAGCTCCAGATGATACCATGTGGCAAAAACAACGTCCCAGTGGCCCCGGAGTCAAGGTTTTGATGTATGCAAGCTATCCTCCCTCATGCATTTCTCCTCCCTTTCCTCTCCTCACACATCGCTTACCCCAAGACATTTGGGGGGAATTACTCACTGCTCGGCTTCTGACACCCTCGGACACTGACACAAAATAAATGAAGACACCGAGAAGACACAAGGTTCGGAGTTAAGAGGGCGGTTGTTGAGGTGTGAAACTATTGGGGTGTAAAATTGCCCTGGCAGCAATGCTGTTGTTTCAGCGTTTCACGGAGAGCCATTCCGCTCGCTTCTCTGTCTGCCTGTGTTCCCCTCTCTGTCTGCCTCTGTCTCTCCCACCTTTTTCTATTAGGCTCCTCTCTGATTTTTTGTATCTCACTTTACCATCGTACTTGTGCAGACATTGGCTCAGACCCCGGGTGCTGGAACTTTCTAATCAATAGCCCTTACAACTGAACCACCACAACACAGGGCAGACGGACTGATTCACTCCCATCCTGTTGGCCTCTCTCAGATGGCAACACAGGAAGCCAACGGAAGTGTTCAACGGGCTAAGGTACACCTCACTAATCAGCTTTTATTTGGTCTGACTGCTCTTGGCCCAGACAGCGTCTCACTCTCTGCTCAGACACAGGGTGGCTAATTGTTGGTGTGGAGAGGAGGAATTCCTACTGGCGCAGCCTAGCGATGTGATGCTGTTGTTTTGTGGCCTGGCAGCTTGTGAGCCCAGCCTGGGATGGCGGAAGGGGCTGGTGGAGCCCAGAGAGGGCATGCCACCACACACAGCTGTCAATAGGCTGCCCGTGGCTGGTTATTAGACGCCCGCGGTGCAATTTAGTCACTTTTTCATGCAGCATTCGGTGTCAGGCAACCTCGCAGTCGTTGGTTGTTTTGCTCAATTAACACTTTCTCCTAAAAGAAAATAGGCTTTTCCTCGCTTCGCTGTATCCGATGACAACTGTCTGACTGCAGGTCTTTTGTGCTTTCAACAACATCTAATTAACTGGAAATCAATTCATTAATATTTGAGTTAAAACAAGAGGTCACTCTGGCTGTGTTTTAATTTCATTTGAATGTTTGCTAACTTAAGCCACAGACAAGCACTTTGTTTGATTCACTTGTCTGTAGAAACTGCAGAAACCCCTCTTCCAAGCAGACCAGCTATTCAGGCTATTCAAGTTGCAATGCCCTGTCAGTGTGCCAAAGGATGCTGTGACTGTGCTGAGACCTGCCTAAGTGTCTACTGGTCAAGCTTTGCGCACTGTGGGGTCCGATAGTCCATAGAAACCGTTTTAGTAATCAGAGTAAAACCAACAAAGGAATAGGTAGGTTCTCCTCCATCCTAGGCCATGTCTGGCCTCAGCCAGCGTTGAGGCAAGGTTATTGGGATGAAAGATGGTGTGGAGATTAGTGGGCCCTGCCCGAGCCCGGTGGACAAACAGCATGCCGCACTGCGTGATTTATGAGAGTCGGGATGATCAGCGGTGGCTGCATGAATAAACCATGTGGGCAGAATTAAGCTACCGTTAAATGCCGGTGCCCGGCGCCTGCCAGGTGTCTCCTCCGTGTGCAAACCCGCACGCAGTCAGGAAGCCCTGTCTTTGCTGATAGCCAGTGTTTTTTTTTGAAGGGAGGTGCTCAGTTCGTGTAGTCCACTAGGCAGCAGCTCCTTTCCAGGCTTCTACTCCTCCTCTTCAGTGAGGGTAATCCACATAGCAAATAGCTCCATGGACAATTTTTATTTTTTTAAGTACCGTTGTTGCCCCTTTTTTTTGTTGTGTTTGGTACCGTTTTGCACAATACACAGGGGGACAGGGTTGAAACACCGCACCTACCACCATGGAACGCAAGGAATTGTTATGGTAGCGAAAAAGTATATCCTCACAAGCTTGTGATTGAGCAGCCTGCAAAAATCACCAGGGGTCAACTCCTTTGATTGTTGGACGATGAACACTACTCCCCTAAACAGAACAGGGTAGCAAGGAGAAGCTGTGTCTGTGATTAGCCACCCCACAGCCTCCCTAATGGGCCTTAATGAGAGGAGGCCAGCCGTCGAGCGCTCACAGGGAGGGCCGGGTCACCATTAGACTCCGGTTCAGCCTCTCAGGCCACTCACCAAGAAACAGTGTTCTGTATGGTTACACCTGTAACCGTTGAATCACTGGCATTTAGGCTTCAGCGTTCATCAATAGGGATCAAAAACTAGGTAGGGTAGATGCTTCTTGTTGGTAGCCAGCTTGATAGGATGGAGATACGTGATGTGAGCGGAGAGCTTCATCTCCAGGCGTAGGGTGCAAAACACAGTCAAATTGCATTGATTTATATTGAATTAATATATTGTAATTAACTGGACACTAGGTGCCACAAAGGGGCTGCATGAATAAATCATGATGTTGGAAATTTAAGATCAACTTGAAAAGTGACTGCAGCCAGTAGGTGACTTGAGCTCGACTGGGGAGGACCGGTTCCAATGCAGAGTGTTTCCTGCAAAGGGCATCGGATCAGTCACAAAAGAGGCCAGATGCTGACTGGACCCTCAATTTCCCTGACCCACAGTGAGTGACAGACTTTAGACTGAGGTGGACCTCACCATGCAGATACTGCCACTGACCTATTGGAAGCAGACGCACGGTCGCACGGGTTCACACACCTTCAGGCGAGGGCACTGGAGTTTCCGTGCCTGAAAGGATTGTTTGTTAATGACATGTAAATCCATGTACATTGTCTAATTGCACATAGCCTCTTGTGCTTACATCTCCATAATTGCCCAGTGAGGTGCTCTTTTAACTGCCGGACTCAAAGCGAGGACATGGGCGGTCGCTGTGAGGGCCACGAGAGGGCTTGATGCTCTGAGTAATGAAAGTGGTTTTGAACAAGAGCTCCATTCGGTGGGAGGTAAACAAGTCATGGAGAGCACTTTGTTTGGTGTAAAGTGCACACTGGGGAAGTCAAAGGAACAAGTTGTTCCTTTGGATTTGGCGCAGACTCCGGGGGTGGGAATTCACCGGAAAGCTCTCGGCAATGAGTGCGGTATCGATCTAACTTTTGTCTTATTGTTCTCTGTAACAGACTCTGGATCGGTAATGAGCAGAAAACAGTGGAGCCCGTACCTCTGCCAGAAGTGAATCTCTCGCTTTTCATTGCAATCTTTTCCCAAAACTGAGATGTGAAAACCAATACCAAAGAATATGACAGAGATTCATTCTGGCATCTCAATATCAGACAGTTACGTGTCCTCAGATTAAAGTCCCTATGTGAATTTGTTGCTTTGAAATATTACCACTGTCAGTGAGGGGAAAATGGTATTAGTATTGTACTGTCTTTATTACACAGCAACATAAAGTGAAAGTCGATGGTGTCTTAAGTTTGTTGTAAGTTATTAAACATATTCAATAGGGAATGTACCCGCTTCACCTTATGTAACAAGGTAACATAAATCCTGTCACAATGTAATAATAAATTAGGTTGCCCAGTGGCACAGGGGTCTAAGATGGTCGCATGGGAACGCAGGTGGCTGGTGACTGTATTGCTATATGGACCAACACTGTGCTTCTCACTGGGACTTCCTCTCTTTCAAATAAATAATCCTATTAAAGTAAATAGAGTATAATAAGTGTTCACATATGATTGCAGCTGAACTTTCAAAACATAGTTTTACCTCATTGCAGCCTCTGTACTTTTGTTTTTCCCTAAATGCGTTTTACTCACCTGAAAATCAATTTCGTCATATTTAGTTGTAACTGTAAGGATGAATATTGCATTCATACTTTGCAGAGTTTGTACTGTCTGAGAACATGTTGAACCTTTACTATGTTGGGCCTTTAAGTTCAGATTTTTTCAACCCTCTAACTAGAATGTTGAGGATTTTGCCCCTGGGCTTAACAGCGCTTTATTTTAGTCAGTCGAATGTGTTATTTCACTTTTCTTCAATGCATTTAATTCAAGTGAAACGTAATGGTGTGCAAAGGTTGACAGGGGTGGGTGCTCCTATCTTCTCTTTTGGTTAATCTTAAACACAGTGACTTGCTCAAAATAAAACCAAATTGCCTTTGGTTTTTCCAGTTCCAAGAGGTAAATGTAGCATTTGAATTGTTAAAGTGCCAGTGAATTATACCAACACCTAGGTATTCAATAGCGTATGGCTATCTTAATGTGAAATACGTGTCTATTTCAATGCTACTTCCCTGTGGTCCCACTCCCTTGTCCCATGCTAAGCTTCAGAACAGAAAGCTACAGATGTGCTGGACAAAATACAGGCCTCCCAAGCCAATGTGGGTGGAAGAGACTTGCCTGCGAGGAATGAATGAGAATTAGGGTTTCTCTGGGATAAAGTGAAAATGCCATAGTTTCAATAAATCGTATCCTTAAATGCCCTAAGTCTGTTCTGTGTCAGAGTTCTCACAGAGAGAGGTGTGTGTGAAATAAGGAATCAAATCCCTCGAGCAACACCTAGGTCATGGCACGGCCTTCACCCAGCGTGAACACTCAAGCTTGGTGCTTGGCTACCGACTATTCCAGTGTATATGGGTGTGTAATTGCAGTGTTCGCCATGGCCAGTGCTTTATGGGTGGATCTGCCAGGAAGGAGGCGTGAGAGGGGAGAGACTTCACCTCTGGCCCCCACCGTCACCCACACTTTCACATCTGAAGGGAACAGGATGAATTATTTATCCAGCCAAGAACAAAAACATCCCCGCTTTTGTTGTGATGGTGTTTTCATCTTATTCAGAACCCAGACAGCACAGAGAGATGAGACAAGAGATTCTCAAAGCTTCCCCTTTGACCTTCTGCCGGAATAATTAAGACCAGTGTGATGGGACTGATGACAAAAAAAGGCTGCCGGTTTACACCAACATTGTCTTTCTGTGGGATTCATTAATGTGCATGGATAGGATTGTGAACTGGGGGCCGTTGTTGATGAACCACTCGTTGTGCCAGGAGTGTGCGGATAGGTCATGTGATTCAGCATCCCCTCGAGTTAATGTAGGCCCCTGGATTTATGGAAGTGCTGCGTATGAAAGGAGCCATGTAAATGGAGTGAAAAGGTCTAGGCAGTGACATTTTTATTCTGTGCTTTTGTGAATGTGTGTGTGTGCGTGTACATGCATGTGTGCACATGGACCAGCATTCCCGCCAGTGTGTTTGCTTGTGTGCGCTGTGTGTGATCAGACGATAATTTTCCGCTCTCTAACAGACCCTGGGCCTATCACCTCTCCTAGACAGTGTTTTGGTGGGGGGACCGCCATCTGTCAGTCCCCTCCTCCCATCCTCCCGGCTACCAAAGGACGGCAGGTTGCCAGATTAGGCGAGCTAAGGGCCATGTGCCTCGGGTTACCATGTTTGTAGTTTATTTTCCCTCCTCGAGGGCAAAACAGCGGCATGTTTTCCTCTCCAGACTTGGAAACAAAGACAGAGGATCCGTTATTCTGTTCACTTTGAAGAAATCGTTGTCAAAGAATTTGTAGAAACAAGCATTTCACTGCCACGGTTTATATTTGACAAGTGTCAAAGACGTCTCCTGTCTGTCAATATTTGAACTCTGTGGAGCTATCAAAATAAGTTTTACACCTCATAACGCCTCTATCAGTGACATTTGTTCAATACATTTCATGGTTTATTGAGCCATGTCCATGGGACTGCTGTAGAGTTTGGAAATTATTGGCAAACGCAAAGCTATCTGACACAATCATCACCGACTGCAAGCACAGAGATGTTTGTGTCGACTAAACTGTTGTTCATTCAGAATAATTGTTTACGTATAGGCTATATTTTCTCTTCCATTCAGTGGACAAATGATTTTAAAAAGTGAGTGATGTAAAATTATGGAGTGTCATACTCTTCAAAGACCATGGAACCACCGAGGCATGAGTTCATGTGTGGGAGAGGTAAAAGCTACCCAGTCCATCAAGCCCAGTCCCTGTGGTATTTAATAACAGGATTGTTTCTGAGAAGTGCTTAAATATGGAAGCCGAGTGGATGTGTGTCTTGATGAATTGTCCTGTTAGGGAAATGAACATGACTTTAACCTCTGCCGGTTTGAATGAACTGGTACTTAGAGAGAGTGAGGAGCTGATTGATTTTCCTTCAGATGTGAATGGACTACCACACCTCTCCATGCTGAGGATTAGCCGAACATAGGGAACATTGTTGTTGTTGAATACCACCACTCTGAAACATTGAACATAGGCCCAGGGGTAGGCTAAATCCCAAAAGTATCCATGCAACATGCATGGTCAGTTGCAAACACACAAATAAAGCGCACACACAAAGAGAGAAAGACGCACACACACAGATACACACACATTTAGACGCAAAAAGAAATAAGGACTGCATGCTTAGGAACATTGTTTTTTTTTTGTTTTTTTTTTATGAACTAGGAGAGAATAACAAATCAATGATTCAGGAGTGTTTGTGATTACTGTAATCTTGCGAAGTGTCTTTGCATGGTATCAGTAGACTCCTTTTGTACCACATCTCAGTG
>JAVQJS010111024.1:0-18822 GCA_036024795.1 Galaxias rostratus | reverse complement strand
GGGAGAGAGAGAGAGCGGGAGAGAGAGAATGAGAGAGAGAGAGAGAGAGAGAGAGAGCGAGCGAGAGAGAGACAGAACGAGGCGGAAAGAGACTTACTTAGTTTAATGTCGGGTGTTGCCACTTCACTTTCGCATCAATAACACTTTCGTCACTTTTCCCTGCTTCTAGAAATACAGCAAACTCTCTCTCTCGCTGGGCTTTTTATACTCCCATCCATAATGAATCCTAAAATACCATTTCTATTGAACTCTGTTAAGAGTACATTCCCCTATCTGTCTCTGCATATCGCCACATACAAACTCACATATACACACGTGCACGCAGTCGCTCGCACACGCGCGCACGCACACACACACACACACACACACACAACACACACGCACGCACGCTCACACACAGCAACCGAGAGACAACCATCTCAGTCTTAATTGAAAGATGTAATCTTGCAAATGGAAGCCATGAAACATTCAGTGTGTGTGTGTGCGTGGGAGAGAGAAAGAGAGAGAGAGAGAGAGAAAAAAAGAGAGAGAAAGAGAGAGAAAGACAGGGGGAGAGAGAGAGGGAGGTGAGAGACAGGGAGAGAGAGAGAGCACGAGAACAGGGGAAAGAGAGAGAGAGAAAGGGAGAGAGAAAGTGAGAACGAGAGAGAGAGGGAGAGAGAGAGAGTGAGAGAGAGCAACAGAGAGAGAGAGAGAAAAAGAGAGAGAGCGAGAGAGAGCAGTAACCAGCCTCAGGAGACTAAAAGACTCCTTCTATCAGAGTAGAACAGAAATAGTGCAGCCTCTCACACTCCCCTTCTCCTCCTCACTCTCTGCTTCTCCTCCTCCCTCCTCCCCTCTTTCCTTCCGTCCCTCCCCCTGCTTCTATCGCCTCCTCCTTAGCCGTCTGTCACACCCCCACCTCCCTCCCTCCCTCCACACACACACACACACACACACACACACACACACACACACACACACACACACACACACACACACACACACACACACACATACAAAACATATATAACTGAACCTTAGTTTCAATTATAGTGTATTTTTTTTAAACGTTGGTCATGTCCCCACAGTAATTTTTTAACACATGGCCACGGATCTTATGCAGGTGGCTTAGTGGTGATTAGGGGTGTGGCTATTGTAGGAGTATCGTGGTAGGAGGGTAGTTACTATGGTGAGTGTGGAAAAAAGCTGCTCCAATTTAGTCCGTTTTCTCTGAAGTTGAGTATCAACAATTAAACAAGCCCAATGTATTGTGCTTTGCTTATTAATATTTGCCAGTTGTTGTTCATGTTGCATACATCAGTTCTCAGTTCATGTGAACTTTCCACACAAACAAAAACGGAAAAATCACAGAAGTGAACTTGTGCTCCTTCTGTAGGATTTGGTCAGGTTTGGTTAATAATCTGATGTCAGTCACAGTAAAAATAATAAGAATAATAATAATAAAAAAGTTTAACACATTTTAGGTCGCTACTAAATGCAAAATATAGTGCCAAGAGTTCCATTTCTTTATCTAAAACTATTTTCAATAACGGCTATTTAGTACTCACCACTTTTTCAAAAGGCTGCAGCTTCTCATAACCAGATGGAGGAAGGACATATTCGTTCTGAAGGAACAGAAGCCAAAAGAATAGGGGGAAGGATGCTGCTGTATCAATGTTTACAGGGAAGGTTTTTTTCTTTGCTCACCGTTAAGCTCTCTGGTGGTGTTGTGGGCTCAAATTAAGTAAACATCTGGGATGGAGGATGCCCACTTCAAAACCCCAATGACATATCTGCTCTCAATACAAGTCCATTCTAAACATTTGCTTTTGAAGTGCTCATCTTGGAGTATGGTATGATGGATAATATAACATGCTACCCTGTGTATATTCAGTTGTATAGTTCTTAGAGTCCTTAGAGTAATAATGTTGCCTGGCTATAGTTGCTTTAAATGTAGGGCTAGGAACATTGACAATCATATCACCTGAGCTTGTTCTTAATTTATATAACTTGCACTGATAATTTACCGTCTTTTGTTGCTCAATGGTCCATTGGAGAATTTGTGTATATGCTCAAAGCTGTGGGGTATAGCTAAAGCTAACTGTGTCTTTGGACAATAATATGAAAATACCCTACCAGTCTTTGCCAACAGCTTGCTGGAAGAAAAGGTTAACTGACACTAATAAAAATACTTATTTAAAATGTTCTCCAGTCAATAATAGTTCAGAATAAATAGAACTTCAAATGTAAACTCTGCCTCCCGAATATTTGACCATTCTATATTATGATAGTCTAAAAATAGTTCTTGTTTTCAGCTTTAAATCACTGCGCATAGCAGCAGCACACAAAAAAACATGAAGCTAAGTCTTACCTCTCTCTGTGCAATCAATTGTCTTGTAAACATGGTTATTTGCATAGACATGTTGTTGGCAATTTAAAAGTATGTTCTGAACAATGCTTGACGGCTTTCAATGCCGAATAAAGAACATGTTAATAAAAAAAAATCCAATATTTTGCACACATTTTAGCGCAATCTAGTCCATTTATATGGATTTAATATTAGTTAAAAATAACCTTTCAGTTGTTTTAAATAAAAAAGTAAAACACTTTCTTCTGGCAAGTAACATTTACATATCAAAAATTGCACAGTCTGATGTACTTATTTTGTATTTTGTTAAGTGTGTAGGACTGTAGAAACTGGTTTAAATTTGAAAATTAATTTTATAGAGAGTCAAAATTACTCACCATCAATAATGTCTTGAGGCCATGTTTTGATGTACTTCTTATTCAAGTCATTCTTTTCACACTTTCTCTACAATTACGTATGAATGAAGCACTGGTAGTTGCTATGGTTGCTAAGCTATGGTAGTTGCCATCACGGTCTGTAAGTAGTCTCTACCCAATGTTTCTACAGAAACATTGTTTCTTAAACTATGTCTAGCATAACTTGATATAGTGTCATAATCTAAATGTTTAACCTCCTTTTTAATGTTACTGCTTTAGCCTGATTCCCCTGTTGCGATCATTCCCCTTGTTGCAGTCAAAACCAAGCAATAAATGTGCCGCCAGAGGCACGCGTGGGCATTATAAACCCGATGTTAGAATCTAGCCAGCCAAATACATTACTTCTCAGGGAGAATTTGCCAAAGGAATGAAGGAAAGTAAGTATGAGGTCAGCCAACTGCAGATTTGGGTGTAACAACAGATGGGAGTAGAATTAAGGGCTGTGGCTTCAAAGAAAATAATCCTTTTTGACGTCTTCTGGCTTTAATCAAATACTACCCCAACAGGGCCGAGTCAGGGACATTTTTTTTATCAATATGCTTGTTAAAAACATAATTAGCATAATTCTCAAAGGGAAAACAACATGTTTGCATCCACCAACTAAACAACATTCTGTTCATCTTTCCATATCTCCTATTACGGATTGTAAATCAGTAACTTTCCTGTCTACTCTTAAACACATTTTAAAGCTTATTACATATGTGAGGTACAAGATATATAAAAGTAACCGTGACCATAATCCAATGCACACAAAATTTGGAGCAATGGTAAATCTACTGCTTTGCTATAATGTTTGGAAGAGCAAGAATGGCAGTTTTTTTTGTAGGATTACCTTTTATAATAACCGGGTCAGTCTTGGGTGACAGTCTCACCTTGCCATTAGTAAGGACCAACCAACATCTTAATGAAGAAGACATATTAATCCTGTTTTTCATACCAAGAGAACTATGAAACTATAGTTTAGTATGGATTTTTGAAATAGATACAATAATAATAATAACTATAATAATGATAATAATGTATATAAACGGACTACAATGGTCAAAGACTGACAAAATAGATGTATTCCATCAATATGTCCATAAGGCTACATCCTGTGAGAATTTAAATGGTAGGCAGGTATAAGGTAGTCATTATATAGTTTTTTCGTTTTTTTATTATCTTTCTTTTAGTCCAGCAAGACTGAAGCATTGTCCATTGTACTTTTCCTGTCTTTAGCAGCAAAAGCTTTGTTTGAACCTTCTGTTTTCAGACTTTAGGTTAAAATACAGGGCTTGCAACTATTTGACTTTGTTGCATAACCCAATTCCCCATTGCATAAGAGTGAGGAAACATCACACATTTTTTATTTAGATAATCTTTTAGTTGTCCAACCTCTTGGGATTTCTGACTTAAGCTTAATATGGTCAGGGTTTTGGTCTTTAGCCAGTAAATCCTTTCCTAATACTGCTGATTGAGATTGGATTACTTTTGATGAGGGAATCTTACTGTAATATCCTGTGGTAATAAAAAGATACTGAAAGCAAACAAAAAAAGGGATTGTAATTAATTATAAATGGAACAAACTGTTCAACTGTTTAGTTCTGATGTTTGAAAAAGAAGGAGGTTGTGCACAGTTCAGTAAACAGTATTTATTTATTTAAACTCAGTTAAAATAAAGGCAAGTTCTGTATTTAACCTGTATTTTCTGTAACCTCAGAACAGCTCAGTAAATGAAGATCACCGGTACATTTAACTGTTTAGAAATGTTCTCTATATTGCTTAAAAATGTATCAGCTTCTGTTTTATAGTATTAATCACCTATATGTGCTGTGTCCTTGACAAAACACCTTATTCAAATGAAAACCTACTGTAAAAACCTTGAGTGTCTAGAAAGGTGCCTATAGATTAAATGTATTATTATAGTTGTTCAAATTATTCTCATGAATCAGTGCATTGATACCATATTGCATTCACTGGATTATCACTTCAATGTAGCCTCAAAAGTAGATAAGCCTAGACGCGCTTTTCAGAAACACAGTGCAATTCAAATGTTGTAACGGAACAAATTACACTCTGTCCCAAATGAAATATAAAAAACACATTCTGTGTATGCCAGAGAGCCAACTCAATAGAGTGTGTCAGGGATGACGTGGTTTTGTAGGCCAACCCAGAGGTTGGCATGGGTTTCCTAGAAAAGCCTATGGGATTTTTACATCAGATTTAACATTATTGAATGAAATAAGGTATTTGAAAAACAAACGTTAGTGTTTACTAATAAGTTTTGCTCAGCAAGATAATCTTCACAAATTAACACCAGCCTATTCAGCCGTGAATGCAATCAAACAGAAGTATATAGCTTGAGAAACTAAAAACTTACTGCAACCCTATGTGTTATGTGTTCCCACAACTGTAGGTTTCTCCAGAAGAATAGGCAAAATAGTTTGACCCTACGACATATATACCAAACTTGTCATTTGAGCGACACTGCAACCATAGTAAGAAGAATATAGTGTAATATTATGACGCAATGTGTGTGAAATACTAAGTTACGCAATTTGACAGAACCTATATATTGAATTGCTCATATTCTATTAAAGCTTCACTAAATCAGTTTTTGGACCTCGGTATTCTCTCACTTTCTGTTTGGGTTAATTATGCGTTTACTTAGAGATGATTATATTAAATATTTGTGCTGTTAAAGTTATTAAAAATGACTGAAACAGATTCGATTAAATATTCAAAAGCTCCTCCACTGCTGTCTTTTCTCTTATTAAAGAGCTCAATATTGCCAAAACATATAAAGATATTGATATACTATATTGTATACAATATTCATTTTTATGTTTTCATGCTTATCAACGTAATTCTGCAAGACTTCAAACGGAGAGTTTAACTCTAATATTAGTATGAGCTGTTATCATACAGCCATTCATCAGTTGACAAAAAATAATGGTCGCAGGGGGCTGGAGCCTATCCCAGCCGACAGAGGGCGAGTGGCAGGGTAAATCCTGGACAGGTCGCCGGTCTATCGGCAAACACATCTAGACAGCAACTTGGAGAGAGAGCCGGCTATCTCTTGCAGTTGAAGAATATGTTTCAATATATTAAGGTTTTGCCACTGGACGAATTGAAAACGTTGCTAGCAAGCTATTTGTTTGTTTATAACCTGACACCAAATGATGGTCAACCAGTCACATGGCATGTCCCACTTTTTTGCGTGGAGATAGCATTTCTGGATGATGTGGTTTGCCTTAAAATGGCCAAACTAGATTGGAAGGCCAAACTTCAAAAAAAATTCAAACAACGTGCTTAAAAATCTCATGTCTTGAGATGATTTTGTTATTTTATTAAGTCAATTTAATTTGAGGGAAATATCAAGTGAAATGGTCAAAATTAATTCCCATCCACTTGAGCTACTCACATCCACACAGGGTTAACCTACACATTTTAAGACTGTAAGATGATACCCATGCCACCACAAGGAGAATATGCAAACTCCACACAAGCAAGGCACTCGAGTCCACATGAGGATTAACAAGCTACTTAGCGTCTAAACCAACGAGCCCTAATTGACTTCACTCAGTTTTAGACTCAAACAACTTGTACATGAAAAAACGCATATTGTATCATCTTCCATGTTCTTAAGAGTCTTAGCAATAACCAGGGACAATAAGATGTATTCATTTATTAAAGCCCCCCCCACATCATCACCCCCAACTCGAGACCGCCCTCCCCAACGACAAAGGATAGCCCTGAAAAATGTATTATGGCACTGAACTCGCCTAGTATTACAAATGCGATATCTAATTTAATTAATAGACTGTCAAGTATCTGGCAGGGATGGCATTAACATAGCCGCTGCAGATTTTGGCATGATATTCCAGAAGGTAGCAAAAATTGGTGGTATTCTAAAGAATAATAAAGAAAACACCAAAAATAATTCTAATGACAATTGGTTTGATTGATTTGAATGTAAAACCACAGAAAGAATTTAAGAAAATTAAACAACTTGAAACATTGTGATTTGGACAACCCAAACATACATCTGCAATATCCATAAATCTCTAAAACACAATAAACATATCATAAAAACTAGAATATAGCTACAAAAGCTCAGGATGAAATTGTAACCACACTTTAGAAGTCTCTATAAAGACATCCCTCCCCATGAAATGATCCCAAATCACAATCTGATCAAAGGAAAGCTAAACGATAAAGAATCCGCAATTAAACATATGAATCCACTTGATTTCCCAATCTCAGGTGAATAATTGGCTTAAATAATTAAATCCCTGAAAACAAAGACAAAAGCCTGTTGTCAAGACAATATATATATAAAAAAATGCTCAAATTGCTATTCTAAAATTATTTAACATTGTGTTAATCTCTGGTTGCTTTCCTGACATGTGGAGCAAAGGTCTAATTTTTTTCCTATTCCTAAAAGCAAACAACAGAATGACAAACTCCTTAACAAACACAATGTCTTGGAGTAAGAGTGAAAATGTCTTTCTTCCAATACATAAATTAATTAAGTAAACTATATCTCGAGTCCACAAGAGGATTAACTAGCTACTTCGCGCCTACACTTTTATGTTCTTAAGATTCTTAGAAATAACCAGGTACAATAACTATTTCTATTCCACTAACCGCACACATGGCTAGTAGCTAGCTGGTCGATTAAGAGGTCAGATTGTGACAACAGTTAACTTTTAAGCTTTCTTCTAGCAATAAAGTTTTAATTGAACTTAATTTTTTTATTTAAAAAAATATGCAAATTGAAAGCCACCGACGTGCCTTAACGCTCACGTTCATTTTAATCAAATGTGCTGACAATATACAACTGCGGTTTTAAACCGTTCGTCTCTTCGGCTCTTTGTATTTCCGGTTTACCTCCGGGATCTGTTCCCTTGCTACACGCTCCGCCATTTTGAAAAACAAAGCAAAACAAATACGGTCAATTGGAGTGAACGAAGATGTCTCAACGTTCTCTCTATATAGCTCTGGTTATCTGCTGCCTTTGGTTGGTGATGTCAGGTCCAGGTGTAGAATCACGGTAATATTAGTACCAAGTAACCTCCCAGAGTTACACGAAATTACTCACTCTGAGGTTGGTCGTGTGAGGCTGTCCTGAACTGGTCAAGAATAACGTGAAAAAAACCTGGTTATACAATTGAATAAGATAAAACTTTAAAACATTGGATTATCTAGCTCAATCTACCTGGGAGATGGCGGAGCGTAGTTTGTTGACCACAGGACATCATCGTTCGGAGGATACAGAAAGTTTGGAGGCATCAACGGACTTCTCCAGATCCCCTGTTCAGAATAAAATCAGACTCCAAGACAACAGTCCGGATGAGACGTTTTCTCCGACTTCAGTCATTTATTTTAAAGAGGCATTACATTCGGCCAATGTCAAGTTTCCTAACTCATGTTATTCGTCTGCGACTCCTGTGCAGTATGATTTCCGAATTGATAGAACGAAGACGAAGAGTTCTAAAAGTAGGTGATTGTTTCTCGGGTCTTGTCGTTTTTTGTTTTACGTAATTTAGTTGTGTTCGTTACTTTTGTAAGTCTTTAACTTGCAGGATAACGCTAGTTAGCTAGCTACTACTTCTTAGTTCGCTAGATGGGCTGTGTAATAATGGGATAGTTCTAAAACATGAAGTATTTTAAATGTAGACAGTGAACGCATGATTACTTTTGTCCTGTCGTGAAACACGGAATATTTTTTCCTGGAACAGGAAGGCATGATACGATTTTCGGTTCGTTCCATTCTTTCACATATGTGCGATTGAATACGTAATTAGTGTGCTTTCGTAAATTTTTTCAGTGTAACGTGCAATACCTAGCTAATGTCATTCCTCCGAAAATATAGTCTAGTGGTGTTTTAAAGTCATGAAGGGAGAGTTTATAATAATCCATTGGACTCTATCGTATCACATGTACTATTTAATCACGTGACAAGAGTCCACCTTCCAGTAATTGTCAGCCATCTTGGTCGACACCCACCCGGTGCAGACAGCACGTAACCTATCCAAATAGAATGAAACGGAACCGATCAGACCATTAGACTGCTTTATTGAGACACTGGTTGTTTTAAAAATTTAAATTTAAAGGAAAAGAAGCAAGCTGAGGCTACATTTGTCAAGACTGCAGTGTGTTCTCCTACAATCTGTTCAGGCTGCAGAAGAGGGTTGAGGAAAATAATAAAAATCTGCATCCTTCCGAAAGACTCCCGACTATTTTCGCATTGTCTTCTCTTTACCTTGGATGCATTGTTGAAGCTTTTTTTCCTCTTCTTTTTTAAAAAAATCAAAAAATCAAAGCAAATCGTTTGTGTGGGGTGAGGAGGGGAGGCTAGCTCTGCTAGGCTTTCAGTGAGCTGTTCTGTTTGATTATTCTGTGAATTTGTCATCGCCTTGGATCAGCCGAGTCATCATGTCTGATCTAACGCCCCAAAGCGATGCCCCGACCCCTACCACAGACAAGATCACCCAGGCAGCACGGGAGACAATTTACCTCTGTAATTTTCGCGTGTCTGTTGATGGGGAATGGCTCTGTCTGCGGGAACTCAACGACATTTCCCTCACCCCAGACCCCGAGCCAGCCCATGAAGGTAATGTGTTAGGCGACCCAGCATGGCAGGTTGAGTTACTGCACTGTGTAATCTCTGGCAGGGTGTGGCGATAAAGTCCTCATCAGGACCACTCTTACTATGTTTACTTCTTAACATTACGAAATGGACTTAGGAATGGTTAGGAATTTTTCCTCAGCCATGAAGACCTAGTTCAGCTGTTTGTTCAGGTGTGGCCAGAATACTGCTAAAAGTGCCAATGATTGCTTGCTAAATTGCCATGTTTAATCAAAAACAACTAACTAAACCATGTAGAAAATTTTGCCCATAATTCATTGGTGAAAACAAGTAAACTGCAGGTGAAGAAATTGTGGTGGTCGAAGAGCGTCATATGTTTTTTTATTGGAATTATCTTTTTTTTTTTTTTTACTTTTCAGGTCTGCCTCATTTGCGGGTATTGCATCGTTGCACGCCATTGGCAGTATGGCTGTCTATTTGTTTAGGTCATCTGAAGAAATTTCACCCTATGTTTTCTGAAGCACCTCAAGTTGGATTGGTAGTTGTCTCGCACCATATGGTCAAGATACTCCCATACCAGCACAATAGGAATGAAGTGATATGTAGGGGACAGGGGAACTTTCCAAAAATATTTACATGGCGGTAACTAACAGTAATATAGCTATTTATTTCATTAGTACATTTGGCTTACAACCCTCCAAAATAGGCTAATAAGCGAGTTCCAACGGTTACTACTGCAATAGATAAACAAGAATTATCATGTCATTCCATTGTTCCCCCTCCTCATTTTGCATCATTGTTATTATTATTATTATTCCCCCAACAATCCTGCTTCCCATCGTTCAAAATGCACCAAATCTGGCAGACTTGTTGAGCTTCTCTCAAAACTATATCTCATGCAATGCGGTTTCATTTCTCCTGTTGATGGCACTACAGCAGTAATGCAAAGTTTGTTGTTACCCTAGTGCTTTATTTTTAATAATTAGTTTAACAGTTCTGTAATCCTCAAAACATGTCCATTAAAGTGAGATCGGAACTTTCATAAACTTTCACCCAGTAGAAGTCGTTCCATTGATTACACCTAGTTGATCCTATTAAACCTATTCGGTAAATAGAGCCGACAATAATGTTTTACTGTTTCAAAAGACAACATGCAATTAGCAATACCTGTTAGGCAAGATGTCCGGAAATCATCATAATATTTTAGCACCACAAGTCTGATAAGTCAACATAAAGGTCGGCATTGCGACAATGTGATAAAATGATACAAGCGCTAGCACCGAGCGTTTGTCACAAAAACAAACTAAATTCAATCACCGTGGGTATGGTACATTTGCAATAAAAACAAAATCAAAACATTGGCAAACCATACCAAAGCTTATGTTTAAATGTGTGGGATTGTAGAATCTCAAATCGACCAGCTCAGCTGTGTTATTTTCGCGATTAGTGAATAAAATTTCTGTTGCGAACATAATGCCGCCCTGTGCTGGAAAGCCTGATTTTCCTAAACATGAGACCAAAGAGAAGGAGGAAGCAGTATAGCTTTTCCTCGTACTTGCAAAGGGTTTGTTGCTAACCAGTATGGCAGTCGTAACAAGCTGAAACCTTGCCAAAGGTTTAATATCTTCTGATTTAGATGGCACAGTTAGATTTTAAATGATATGTGGTGCAACCACAGACTCTTGTAGCCCATTTACACCAACAGCAAATGTGAGAAGTCTGAACAAGGTCTGGTTATGCATAGTAATTCTTCCTACTACTTGTTTTCTTTCTTTAGATCCCAAAGATCCCATTGCCATCGAGAGGCTTAACCTGATGAACATGGCCAAACTCAGCATCAAGGGGCTTATTGAGTCTGCTCTCAACTTAGGCCGCACACTGGACTCTGACTACGCCCCTCTCCAGCAGTTCTTTGTGGTGATGGAGCACTGTCTCAAACACGGTTTGAAAAGTATGAATGATTTTCTTTTTCACGTTTGACGAGAAATACACTGTGAATTACACATTGTCTCTCTTTTTTTTTAAGCATAAGTTGATGCTTTTTGAGTCATGACATTTTTGATTCGCAAAATAACCAGCAACGACTAAAGTTAAATGTATGTATGTATGTATGTATGTATGTACCGTTTATGGAAAACTTCATTATCTCTGTTTTAGTTCTTGTTTGTTTTCGAAACAAACATAAAAAACCCCAAGGCATGTTAAGCCTCAGAACTATTCGTAACTTATTTTAGCCTACAATTCAGGCCATAAATGTAGACAATAATAATAATAATTTGTAGCAATGCAGAATAATTATAAATATATATATAAATAAATGTATCGTCTGATAATGGTATATTTGTATCCTTTATTAATCCTAATAAACCTATTCGGTAAATAGAGCCGACAGTAATTTTTTACTGTTTCAAAAGACAACATGCAATTAGCAATACCTGTTAGGCAAGATGTCGGAATTCATCATTATATTTTAGCACCACAAGTCTGATAAGTCAACATAAAGATCGGCATTGCGACAATGTGATAAAATGATACAAAGCGCTAGCACCGAGCGTTTGTCACAAAAACAAACTAATTTATGTAGTAGTGTCTATTCAACGGGCATTAGAAAACTAAGTATTGTAGAGGCAGCCCAGCAGCTAAAGCAGTTAATGACATAATTGATATATTCATGGAGCTAGATAACCAGGTTTTTTTCTGTGGTAGGCCAAGGATTGTGCCAGCTACTGGACCATTTGGAACCAGGTTATACTCTCCCAAGTCGCTACTATCTTTCAGGTGTCGCAAACGGGCCAAATAATAAAAATATGACTTTCCGGTAACAGTATTCGATTACATGATGCAATCACATAACAAAGATATTTTGCAGATGCTGAGGCAAATGTAGCCATCATGATCATAATCAGAATGCCAAATATCTCTGCTAAACGAATTTGTTCAAATGCCAATCCTTGCTGAGCATTCAGAACCATGGTAAAATAAAATGGCATTGCCCCAGTGTGATCTCCAAAACAGTTATTATTCTGTACACAGTGCAGTGCACAGTGCACAGCCTTACACAGTGCCCCACACACAATGTGTCTTAATCCTCTGACATTGAGTGAAATTAATGACATAAAAATACACATTTGAGAGTGAAAAATATTCACAGGTTGGTTTGACTTAAAAATAGGAGAACCAAGTTGCACCAGAACAACCTATTAAGTGAAAACATATTAGCAATTTTTGAATCTAGAAAAATGCACAAAAAAATGTGTAACGATATAATAATAATATTAATACATTATATTTATAAAGCGGTTTTCAAAACACTCAAGGACATACTACAAGAAATGGAAACACCTCAAAAATATGACAAATATAGGAGTTAGTTTTGCAGCAAGTAATTGTTTATGGTGTGCTCAAGTGTATATTAAGTAGCTATGTAGACTTCAGTTGGCTAACATCCACTTAAACAAATATAATTCAACGTGCGGTAAGCACCTGTATTACCACAGTATAATGAACTCATTGACGGTACTCCCACTATATCCAACTAAGCCTGTTAGCGCAAGGTGTCCTAACCAAAGGCTAATTTGCGGTATTACCTGTAAGATATAATTTTTGGTGCCTTAAGTCTAGCCAATATTTATCTCCACGTTGAAATCTAAACAGTTGATTTGTTGACTGGAGTTTTTAAAACGTGTCTTAGTCAAGTGGCACCCCAACCCGGTTATAAAAATTTAATGAGTAAGTAAAGGATAGTTAAGCTGCTTGCGAGTTTTTCCGCTATGAGCAATCAGTAGCCAATTGATATTCAAATACAGCAACTCCTGACTGATCTTTAGTTTTGTAAATAAAAATCGTTGAACCCTATTCATAATTTTATGTTTATTTATGGACATCTACCCTTCATAATGGTCTACCAAGCCCTTAACTTGCTAAAATAAACCTAAACCAATTTTGATCAGCAATCTCCGAATTAATCATTTCTGCTTGTCATTGCAATAGCAGTGACAATAGCTAACTTTTAGCAATGTTATTGTCAGATAACGTTCCCCTCAAGTTTTCGGTGCGGAACGTTGTAGAAGTCATCGGCAAATTTTTATCTCTGTCAAGGTCGTTTCCCCATTTTATAAATGAAACTGGGAAATATAACCTATTTTTTTTGTCTTTATTAACACAATCAACTTCTTTTTTCCATGTAATAAACTCAATGCAGAGTGCCCGAACACAGACTATTCTCAGGCAAGATTTGTATTTCACACCCTACACCCATTCAACCTATTTCATTGTCAGCTCTTTAATTATTCGAAACAAAATGATGAACTAGCATTGCTTGGAAAATTTCTGCGTCTTTGAGTGTTTTGAAAAGCGCTTTATAAATATAATGTAGGTTCAAGGTTTCAATGTATTATTATTATTTAAAATTGCAACAGGGAACCATTGTTTTTCACACTTTTGTGGGCCGCTGTGCTAAATTAAGAATGCTAGTGTGTGCACTAGGCTAAATAAATTGTCAACACATTAGCAAGAAATATCATACTGGTATTCTTTTTCAATAAATCATTGGCAATTATTCACTTGCGTCTAATTATAATTGTTACACTTTTTAATATTTGTCCTCAAATGAATATATTCCTTTTCCAAAATCTCCAACATTCTGAAATATATAAGAGCAACTGTCATTACTGAATTATTAAGTGCAATTTTTATGTGTTTATTCTGCACAGTGATCAAAAGAAACTGAACTTCAAAATCATGTCTCTGATGGCAATATCCTGACGTACATTCTTATCTAACAACGTCATAAACGCTGTGATAATGACAATGATCATAAGCAATTATGGATAGACACGCAACACTTAAAGCCACTAGCCACAACCATTTTAGCAGTAACATATTATCTATAACTTTCTACTGTTTTCACATTGTCGTGTCTGAGAATGAAATTAAAATTTACTATGTGTAATGTGTGTGTCTAATGTAGATGTTATAGACAACACGTATTCTGCAAGTTGTCTTTGCAAGGGTAGGGGGCAATAATTACAGCAAACAAGCTGCAGAGGCAACAAAAACTTTATAAAAAAAAGTTTATAAGAAACTACGTATTGTTGTTTTAAGAATGTTTGACTCTCGTAGATCTGCCAGTTTTTAGCTACCATGGATCAACTGGCTGGAACTAACTCCTTGTAGATCTGAGATTTGTTGAAAGCCTGCCTACTTTTAAATCCAGATTAAATACATGTGCAGTATGTGCCTTATTGCATGTTGTCTTGATTGATCTTAGCAATTATTGCATTACAGTTGTTTTAATAAATTTTCATTTTTTATGAATTTTTTGTAAATGTCTGCTCGGCTTTTGTAAAAGCACATTCAGTTGCCTTTGTGTTTGAAATATGCTATACAAATAAATTGGATTTTATTTTATAGATATTCTTTCCTATTTTCCAAGATTCTTTCTTTGGGAAGACTGGTCTATATTTATGTATTTTACGTATCTCAAGTGTAACTATCCTCTAAGGTTTTCTTTTTACCTCATTCAATTATTAGTAAAGAAGACCTTCCTTGGCCAGAACAAGTCATTCTGGGGAGCATTGGAGCTGGTTGAGAAGTTGACCCCTGAAGCAGGAGAAATCACTGCAAGCGTGAAAGACCTACCAGGCCTCAGGTAAAGCTGCAATTGTTGTCAAAATGTGTCTATGATAATGCAAGGAAAAACATTGTAGTACCCCTATTACATTCCACAGCCGAGGGCCTGAGGTGATTCTAGAACATTTTGGTGGTGGGCATATGTGGACCAAGTAACCAGTCGTGTCGATTCACTGCACCACAATTCCCATTGCGCATTGAACGAACCTAACCCAAACTAGATACGGCTGTAGTTTGAAAAATTCCGGAAGTGACTGTCATGGATATGTAATCTATGTAACGTTATTTTATTCTATGCTTTTTCTGGATATTTATTATAGTACCTTTTGCTCGTCACTCATTAATTTGTAAGCATGTTGGTGTTTGTTGAGGAAAGCTGTATGAGTAAAACTACAAAGCGTACCTGTTCTGATCACGTCTAACAAAAAGAGGAGGCCTATAATACAGTCCCCAATCAGAGGCCCTGGGTTAATGTTGATGTTCATGCTAACCTCAGAGAACGGTCCACTGCCCATAACTTTGGGAACTTGGAGGCCTTGAGGAAGTTCGGATATAACCTAGAAAAAGCCATCAGAGATGCCAAAAGAGCCTACAGGGACAAGTTGGAGTCAAATTACCGCAGTTCCAACCCAAGACGCATGTGGTGTGGACTCCGTTCCATCAGAGACTACAAAGGGACAAGTAGCGGTGATGCCCAGTCTGCCTCCCACTTAGATAAGGGATACTTACGTGAGGATGCTGTTTATAGACTGCAGCTCATTATTCAACACAATTGTGCCTGCTAAGCTCGCTCCCAAGTTCAGGAACCTGGGTCTTAACACCTCCCTCTGAAACTGGATCCTGGAATTTCTGACAGGCAGACCCCGGGTGGGTAGGATGGGTAACTTCTTCTGCACTGACACAACAACTGTGGTGCCATACGCAGATCCAAAGCCATCTTTAAGTTTGTAGACGACACCACCATCCAGGGTCTCATTTTCCAACAGCGATGAGATAGCCTGGAGGATGAGGTCAGCGTCTTGGCAACATGGTGCCAGGACGATAACCTCTCTTGACATCTCCAAGACTAAGGAGATAATTGTTGACTTCAGGAAGCGACAGGCGGGGTGTTGTCACGCCCTCATTCACATTGACAGAGCTGAAGTGGTGAGAGTCGCCTGCTTAAAGTTCCTCTATGTGGTCATCAATGATGGCCTCACCTGGTCCAGGCAATCAAACGCAGCAGTGAAAACTGCCCAAAAGCACCTATGTTTCCTGAGGACACTCAGAACGTTTGGCATGTCTACCAGAACCCTCACTGGTTAAACACTTATAAAAACTGATAAAAACACTTCGACTTTGACAGGCAGTAGTGATGGGTGTAAGCTGTCACCTGTGATTAACTTGAGTCTTCATCATGAACCCTGCATCATTATAAAAGGAGGAATTCATATCTATACTGTTATTCTATGTTTGAAATTCAGAATTTGTAGATGATATAGACTGAAAGGTAAATTATCCTTGTTTTTTTTTTTTTTACTTTTTGCGTACCATACGGTCAAGCTGCTCCCACAACAGCCCAATGGGGTTTAGATCTGGTGACTGCGCTGGCAACTCCATTACAAATAGAATGCCAGCTGCCTGCCAGCTGCCTGCCAAATAAGGATGTGACATAATACATAGTGGGAAAGGTAAAGGGGTTTGAATATTTTCCGGATGCACTGTAAGTAGTATAGTGATAACTTTAGCAATTTAAAATTTTACATGGAAATATGCCCATTTCGAGAGCCATGGTGAACATGTAGGTTAGTGGTTCTACACTAGTATCAATCACTTTCTTGACAAATTTATTTAAATATTGTTAGTAGGTCTGCTAGAAGTTTTATTTAAGGACCTTAACCTATATTCTCATTGTTCTCAATTAAATAATTGCCAAACCGTGTGTTTATTGATACATTTCGAATATAATGTGTCATTTTAAAACAGTCCATGTTACGTTATTCTCTAAATTTGTCATAATGTTCTTTGCATATTTTCATGAAAATAAAAATATAACCAGTATTATCTTCTGCCTCCATTGTCCCATATGTAGTGAACTCTATAGGGTCTCCATATGGAGTTCTAATAAGCATTATTGTTAATTAAAGGGGCTGATGGGCTTCTTTGCCTGGAGCCCCTGGACTATAGGACAGGGGTAGGCAAACTATCGCCCAAAAAGAAAAAATAGCCTTTCTAAACCCATCATTTGTTTTTTTTAAATGAAGGATTTGGTAGATGTTGACTGATGGACGCGCCCAGCGTCAGTTGATCTCAGAGGGTTAAACGTTACCTGGTTCTTAACAGCTTGCCATAGGCTTCGTTATGGTTCCCTTGCAATGAGAATATGTTTTTCACACATAAAACAATAATCAAATTTATTACAGTAATTGTGCTATTAAAAATGTACTGCTTTGTTAAGTCAAGGATCCTCTAAAAACAGAAGTTTGAAGAATCATCTAAAATCCTGTTTTATACAGAACACCTATAGGACGAGGGCGGGCTTGGCTGCGATTGGCGTTGATGCAGAAGAAACTTTCAGATTACATGAAGACTATCATCAACAGGAAGGACCTTTTGAGGTGAGCTAGCATGATTTTGCTACAGAGATTACCTTAGAACACTTTATAAAGTGTTTTATTTTTTACTTTGCTACCAAAATTGTGCTTTCTTCACAAGAAGTAAAAGCAAAATAAAAATCCTTCCTTGGCCTAATCACCTAGATAAGAGCTATGCAAGGGCTCTATTAAACATTAGAATACAAAATAAGATTATTGTAAACCTTTACAAACTATTTATTTGTACAAAAAATTACTTTTAATAAAAAGTTAAGTGTCTCATATGGCCGATTTTGCACCAAGCACAGTGTCTCTTCTTGTCTTCCCAAAATACCTTCCTATAGTACCTAGAGTCAAGGGCTTCCGGAAGCTGTTGAGATATAATGTTTGTTGTGTTTTGATAAGTCAGACTTTTAAATGTTTACAAGACCCTATCCACCAATTTTTTTCTATCAGTAAAGTTTCGATGCAATCTGACAAAAGGCTGAAATCTTGTTCTCAGAACCAGACGCACAAACAATTTAGACAATCTAGTAGGCTAAAATGAAAATCGCCTACGCCAAAGTTCATTTGCACATTGTGGTGCCTTGTTCATGTTCATTGGACAATCTGGGCAAGTGGTGGTGCTAGGCAAATAGGTGTATGGAGCTTAAAAATGTGTTTCCTTTTGTGATAGATCTCTATAAACCTACAAAGTTTTGTGAAGTGCTTTATGAAAAAACTATTGTTAATAAACAATCTTAAATTAAAAAAAATGTATCTCAAAGATGCAGAAAATGTATGAAGTGACAACAAAACATAAAATGCTGTTTAAATTAAAATTGTGTGTCAGCTTTTAACCTTGGAGTTTATATAATTTGTTTGGTAGCCAGCATATCTTCTTCTTCAAATGTTTGTATGATATTTTGTAACTTAACATGCCAACTTTAGTTTCAAATGCTTCTATTTCTTTTAGTGAGTTCTATGAGCCAAATGCCTTGATGATGGAAGAAGAAGGAGCTGTGATTGCTGGGTTGCTGGTTGGGCTAAATGTCATTGATGCCAATCTCTGTATGAAAGGAGAGGATCTAGATTCTCAGGTTAATATGTCTATGTGCTTGCTATTATTTCTGTGTGCAAGCAAAAATGTGTATGTCCAAAGTATAATATAAGGTATTATTCTTTTAAACTTCACACCTGCTTAAAACGTTTGATATATATATACATATACACACACACTGAATATATGCTAATACTTTCCAGATACACTGAAATACATATATATATATATATATATAT
>JAVQJS010111022.1:0-12993 GCA_036024795.1 Galaxias rostratus | reverse complement strand
ACAGAGGTGTGATCCGCCTTGCCAAAGGCAGGGCGGGGGAGGGGTTTGTAGCTGTCCTTTATTTGAGTATAACAATGGTCAAGAGTCTGGTCACCACGGGTAGGAAAGTTAATGTGCTGGTGATATTTAGGCAAAACTTTCCTCATGTTAGCCTTATTGAAATCGCCAACAACAATAGAAGCTTCCTCAGGGTGAGCATTTTCCAGACCATTGATTACTCCATTAAGGTGTTTTAACGCGCGCGTTTTGTCCGCCTGCGGGGGTATGTAGACTACTGTGATTATGGCGGAGCTAAATTCCCGAGGGAGGTAGAAGGGACGGACTTTTATGGTTAAAAGCTCTAGGTCTGGAGAGCAGTGTTTAGCGAGTACTGCTACGTCCTACCCCAGCGAGAGTTAACCATAAAGCAGACCCCACCGCCTCTACGTTTACCTGATAGATGGAGAATCCAGCCGGGGTAGTAGCCGAGTCAGGCACTGTTGGGTCCAGCCAGGTTTCGGTGAACACCAGCACACAGCAGTTAGCAATGTCCCGCTGGAAGTTAATCCGTGTGTGTAGTTCGTCCATTTTGTTATCCAAAGATTGAAAATTTGCTAGTAAAATGCTCGGTAGCGGCGGATTGCAGTGTCTAGCCCGAGATCTACATAGGATTCCGGCACGTTTGCCTCTTTTCTTTCTCCTCCGTCGGCGCGTTGGTAAACACAGCGGCGGCAAAACAAAGGGGTCGAAACGCGAACTTTGGTAGGTTAAAAATAAGTTATTGTCCAGTGCCGAACGAACTCCTAAAAGTGCTTGTCGGTCATACTGTATGATCGAAACTGCAGTGTGTAAAAATGTAAGCGATGTAAAAAAAATAAACAAGATTATTGGCAAAAAACTCAGAGTTGGTCGTGGAGCCATCGTCAGTGCAGCCTTTCCACGGCGCACCTGGAAGTAAGGTGGTCTGCTGGGGCAGCAGCATCTCTGCTGGTGAGAAGAAGAGGCTGAAATGACTAGTTAAGAAGGCCAGCTCTGTCCCGGGGAGCCTTCTGGACACTGTGGGGGTGGGGGACAGGAGAATAATGAACAAGTTGTCATCCCTCTTTGTCAACACATCCCACCCCTTTGAGGGCACTTTGTCTGCTCTGTACAGTTCCTTCAGTGACAGGTTGCTTCACCCACAGTGTCTCGTGGAGAGGTACCGCAGGTTCTTCCTTCCTTCGTTGGTCAGACTTTACAACCAGCATGGCCCCTGGTTGAACACCATATATATGTGCAATATATATTTATACACTTTACAGCTAAACATTGTTTTTATACGGGGCTACATACTTTACCATGGATGTCTATTGATTAGAAGTGATTTTATTATGGGTCTTGTCATTTCATTTAATGTTTATTTTACTTTTATCTGCACTGTCCACTTTTGTGTGCTGCAACAATGTAAATTTCTCAACTGAGACAAATAAAGAAATTCTGATTCTGAACATCCTGCACTTCATCTCTGTTCTGTCTACATTTGGTAGCCTTAAGGCATTTTAACATATAAACAAACATTTTTATCTTCTAAAAGACCCTTTCAGGTATCAAGTTTTTTTCTTGTCTGATGTAAGCTTTCTTAAAATGGATATCAGACTTTTTACATGTGATATCCGCTGCTAACAGTCCGGATATCAATATGTGTTGGTAACTTAGATGTCTATGGCAAGACTTTGGAGCATTTAATAGCCATTTTTCAGATATTCCCCAAAAACTTGATATCCCAACGTTCCTATTGGATAAATGGAAAGCTGTTGTGACATTTAATAGCCTTTTCCGATATCCTAAACACGCTTTTTGATTTCACAGATTTCCATTCTGAGACTGATGGATTTCCCTTTGATATCTATGGCAAGCCCAAAGGGCGGCAGCTTCAGTAGTCAAAGAAGCAAAAACCCGGGTGTGGGAGGAGTTCAAGGAGGCTATGGAGAATTTTTTTTGTTTGGCCGCAAGGAAGGTCTGGCGAACCTTTAGGCATCTCAGAAAGGGAAAAAAGGTATTGGCTAAGGCCTCCAACATGTGGAAGAGGCAGAGTTTGACGACCCCAGCGAAAGTCTCAGTTATTTCCCTTGCAGAGGTCACTGAAGTAATTGGGATGCTCCTCAGTGGCAAGGCGCCAGGTGTGGATGATATTTGCACAGAGATGCTGAAGGCTCTGGACATTGCTGTCCTAGCTTTTCGTACTTTTCACACCTGCGGGTGTGCTCCAATTACCATTATATCACATTCTTCAGCCTACCTGGGAAAGCTTATGCCAAGGTATTGGCAAGAAGGCTTTTGACCAATGCGGATTCCGTCCTGGTTGTGGAACAGCGAGGGACTTCAAGTATCTCTGGTTCTTGTTCACTAGCGAGGGCAAAATAGAGTGTGAGATAGACAGGTGGATTGGTGCAACATCAGCAGTAATGAGGGCTTTGTACCAGACCGTTGTAGTAAAGAAGGAGCCATTTACCGGTCGGTCTACGCTCCAACCCTCACCTATGGTCATGAGCTTTGGGTAGTGACCGAAAGAATAAGATTGCTAGTACAAGCAGCTGAAATGTGTTTCCTCCGTAGGGCGGCTGGGCTTAGTCTTAGGGATAGGTTAAAGAGCTCGACCATCCGGAGGGAGCATGGAGTAGAGTCAGTGCTTCTTCATGTCAAAAAGATCCAGATGATTAGGATGCCTCCTGGGTGCCTCCCTTTGGAGGTTTGCCGGGGACAGGGATGGCTGGAATACCCTACCAAGCCTGCTGCTTCCGCAACCCGGCCACAGATAAGGGGCAGATTATGGATGGATAGATGGCAGGATCTATAGCAAGCCTATGGCAAGAAATAATGCGGAATATTTGATTATCTGATAGATTTTTTATCCTGGCTCAATCGCCTACATGCTATTCCATTAACAATACAAATGAACACAATTATTGACAACAATCAATGCCTGTTATATTTTGAGCCTATTAAATGAGGCAATTGTGCAATTACCATAGCTGGCAGAGATGTCTGGGACCAATGCGCTTTCTCAACGAGGTTGCCACAGCCTCCTTGAGCTCTGAAAAGTCCTGGACTTTCCATGGATGAGTAACAAGAACGTTGCTAGTTTGCAGTTAGTTACGGGAAGCTCCAGGTGGATACAAACATGGGTCTCACTGCATAGTAGAGATAGTAGTGCACTTGAGAGACTGGAGTGTGGGCAGAATGTCTTAAATTACCTTCCAGTTCTAATCTATGAGTTTCAGGGTCCTGACATGATTCATCTTGGTAATTGTCCTGTCCGAAATGGTGGCAGTCACTGCCCATCTGTGCTCCTGAAGCCTTTTAAACATATCGCAGATGGAATTCTTGGAATGCATATGGTAGTAATGAATGAGTTTTTGTAGGGGAATATGTTCCCCCTATGCTGCCACAACCGACATCACACTGCTTGCTTTTAATTCATCATTGATGGCGAATTGGAGCGTGGGCAAAGCAGGGCCCTGACTTTCGCTCCAAAAGTGACCAATTAGCAAGCATGCTAGCAGGTGTTGTTATATACACAGGTTCTTCCTCCGCCAGTTTTCCTCACTCAACAGCAGCAGCTGGTAGTTGAGCAGCTGTGTTTTGTGCTGTGAGCCTCCGCTCCAAGCTTGGTGTAACACAGAACTCTTTATCTCCCAGTCCAAAGTGATGTAGTGGCAGATGCAGTGGTGGCTGGCCTGCAGAGGGCAGAAGAGCACAGCTCTGCCTGGCTCTCCCGGGTTTTAAAAAAACAAACAATAATGACTTATTTTGAGCATGTATGTGTTTAAAATGCTCAAAAACATGTAACACATAACATTTCATTGACTGTTCATCTTATAGACAAACCGATGTCTACGATGTTTCAGTTCACGTCTTCAACTTTCCTTGAGACCCGGTCTTATAAAGGTATAAAGGGGTATACCCCCCAATCCCCCATACCCTTTTATTGATAAATGTGGCTTAGACGGAGGTGTAGTTTAAAATACTGTGCTTTATCTTTGACCATCTGTATATTAAATCTTTGCCCAATGATTATGCAATAAACTACCTGCCTGAGGAAATGCATGACACATGAACGCCTGAATTTTCTGGATATTCCCTCTATGGAGAAAAAAAACCCTAATCTAATGCATCTGTGGCTTTAATAATTAAGTAATTTAGAGATTTGCCATTCAGACTGACTGAATGTCCAAAAAGGTGGCAGACCCCATTTGTCTTTGTGTTTGACTTGACTTTAGAAAGATGTTATAGTGCGAAAATGCCTGGAATGTTTACTATCGGCACTTAATAATACTATTTAGCAGAACACTGGTGAACTGCAGTTAGTGTTTAACTGTATTTGTGAAGCTGACTGAATATGGTACAGCCCCTAGACAATTTTTTCCTGCTTGGGGAATGCCAGTTTTAAAAAAAATTATGCACTCTTGGTGTTTCATTTTGATCCTGGCAATGATTGTCTTGTGAGAAGGCACCTTATATTCTGCTTCAACAAACTACTTGTGTTCGGAATCCCTATCCTTCCACAAAGCTCAGATGAAGAATATCCTTTGTTAACTTTGATGCACTGAACTGTGTTAGGTGCTCAGTTCTTGTGGGGTCACAACGGCGCCTCCACTAGCAAACGCAGTGATGCAAGGATGTTGGTCTCGACACAAAATGATCTTTTCTTTTTTTACCTGTATGTGGTTTTGCATACATCTTGTTCACTTGTGGTATACAAGTTTCATGTAACAGATTTTTCAACATTTGTTTCACCAATCTGGTGAAAAAACTCCTTCACTTGTTTTCTTCAAAATTTTTGTTGATGTGCGCGGCCTAAAAGTTTAAACTAGGCAACATGATGCGCAAAAGCACAACAGTGTATAAGAGTTGCTAAGTAGCGCTGTAAGGAGAGGGTGCTGGCATTGTTTGTTCGCCGCTTTTCCACAGCATTTTGTAAAATGTATAATTTGTGTATAATTTCATTTTCATATTTCCATGAGGCTTGCCCTACTCTTGAATCAATTAATATTGAACTCTCAAAGTTTAAATATGTTCTCACTGTTTTCCTAAAAGGGACACTTGTTTTTATCCACGATAACTTCAGCTAACTAGGGATTTGTTGTCATGGTTGCTGGAAAAGTTTAACCCACTCCCACTAATGTTAATCTAAAGCTCACCATCGCCATGGTGGAATTATCCAGTGAGATATGAAAACAGACGAGCAGCAAGTGTGATGGCGATGTGAGTGTAGTGTTTACAGTACGTTGATGTGCACTGTGCTAATTTTACATTGCAACAATCACATATTAAAGGGTTTTTGATATTTTTTGGTTATTTGTTTTACATGTTTTGGACTAGTTAATTTGATGGAATGTCAAAGGGCCGTACAATATTTTCAAAAAGCCAAAAGGGCTGCGCGCTATCATTTTTTTCAGCGAATCAAAATCAGTCAAAGGCATGACTAAAATAAAATATGCAAGCTTAAACATCCACAGACTAGCAATCTCAGAATTCTGGGAGCTGTATGATCAAACATTCATAAGAAATCACAAATTAGATTTTTATTTTAAACTTATATTAATATAATATGTTTTTAAGATAATCATCTGAAATTTCTTGTCATTCATCTTGGGATTTTTATATATTTCTCAGATGATGATTATATAATAAATCATTGAGATATGTAATAATTATAACAATTCATTTATTTGAGTTTTTAGTTCTTTTCTAGATATGTAAAGCGCTTTACACAAATTAGTCACCAAGTATTAAAAGAACACAAAATAGACCGACAGCAATCAAGCACAACACTCTGTTTGAGTGATACCATAGTAGTCAATTTGCATCAGATTTGCTCACCCAACATAGACTTGCTCAAATGCATACATACATTTCAGATTAATTGGCAGTGACTGGTTTGGGCACTGGTAGGAGGATGAGGCATGTCCTTTGATAATAAATGACGATATGACAAATTGAATGTACGATAGGGATTACACTAATACATTTTGATGTGCAGTTTGCTCATTTTTGAGATATAAAACAAGACATTTTCAAATCTTCATATTGAGCATCTGAATAGTCTATCCTAGAGTTTTGATCGGATATGGATATTTGGTTTTGGACCTGGCCCATTTAGGTTTGAAAATGATGACTTTGTAATGTCTCAAGGGGCACATGAAAGTGTAATTTGACTGCAATGGACCAGTTCAGAAGATTCTAGAGCAGTTACAATAACAGATAGTTTCAGTACTTCAAACTTTTTCAGGCATGCTACTAAATAAGATGAGATCCAGCTAAGATTTTTTGCATGAATTAACCGGGAGCCAGACAAGTGTATAAGAAAATTAAATTATTCTGAAAATTGTCTGCATGTATCACATTAAACTTGTAGACTTCTAGACCACAACAGTGTTTCTCAAATGGGGGTATGTGTACCCCTGTGGGTAAATTAAAATCCTGCAGGGGAGTACAAGAGCCTTTTTCTCTGTTAAAAACATAATTTCAATATTTTAGTTTTCATAGCAATTAATTTACAAAGCAACGAACACACGTGATGGCGTTTGATAACTATGAGGTCTGTGTCTTGTAAATTAAAAGTACATTTATTTTTTGTACGTTTGGGAGGGAAAACATTTTAAAAAATCATGTACGTCTCTGAAGACAATCTGAACTGTGAATCCTGCACCAATGTCTGTGTGTAAATAAAGGCCTCATAGTTGGGACCCTCCACCACTATTTGTTGCAGTGCGCTTTCACCCTCTACTCTGACCCTTCTATTGGCTCCACCGAATTAAGGAAACCAACATCTTGGTTTAGCATTCCCTCAACATCAAGGGGACCCAGATGCCGGGGACACAAATGGTGGTGGGCAGTGGGTAGCTGGCCGGTGATGTGTCCAACCTGTGGCTAAAGGGAGGAGACACTGGCAGTTCAATGGCATTTATACAGTAGAGGGCACTGCAGGACCATGAAAGTGAGGCATTCCTCTAAAAGGATCCCAAGGCGACAAGGATCCCACAAAACAAATGACAGATGACCAATGAAAAGACGCCAGTCGATCATGTCAGCTCTAAATGCTTACATTTGATATTTATGAAGTTATTTTCCTTTGAAGGTTGGGATCCACATGTAATCATGTAGCAGCACTACCTTTCAATGTTGACTATGCTTGGCAGCAGAGGCAGACCATAAAATCTGGTACCTCCAAGGAATGCATAGGGATATATCTTCTACCAAGTCAGCTTTTAGAGCCACAGCTTTTAGAGCCACACTACAAGAAGAAATCTATGTGCTGTTTCCACTGCCAACTACTGCACATAGTTTCATGACAGGGCCTAAAATATGTACAGATGCAACGTTAAGGTATTACTAACAAAGTTTTGATACAAGCAGAACAGATGAACACGAAATGCATAGTACAATTCATCACTTATTGAAAAACAAGTGCGATTTAACCACTTTATTTATTGGTTTTAAGTTCAAAGTACTTTTGAATTGACTCACCTGTTCTATCCTTCTAATGATATTCTGCCCTTCTTGTTATACTAGTTCGTTGTGTTTCGAACTATTACTGCCAGCCTGTTCTTCCGCTATCGTTTAAATTGTTTTCTGCCATGTTTACTATGTAGGCCTGTCATTGTGAAGCATACTTTAGGGTAAGAAAAATAGTAAATAAATACAATTAATTGAAGGGGACCTATTGTGCTTTTTGGGGGTTTCTTTTTCTTTTAGAATGTTATATAGCTTTTTGTGCGTGTAAACGGTGTAAAGAATTACTAAGTCGACACCAAAGGCAGCCACTTTCTCCCAGAAAACACTACTCCTATCTGCTTTAACGCCACACTTGTAGTCTGGTGTTTTCTTCCGTTACTAATCTACGTCAATAAGCCACACATTTTTACAATGTCCACCGTGCGGGCTAATTTGGCACACCCTAAAACAGACCCAGTCAGGGCACACATTGGATAGTGGCTTCACCCTGTCAAAAAAACACTGTTTATGTAAACAAATACGAATTCTCCTTGTTTGGCCAGCTGACCAATCAGAACAGACTTGGTTCGTTTGGAGGGGGGCAGTTTGGAATAAAACATAGTTTCTTAACACACATCTACCTTTTCTTCTACAATTCCTGAGGTATGTACCTTAAAATTATAATCATAATACGATCCCTTTAATATTATTTCTGTAGCTGCAAGAGTGGGACTTTTTTCCGGGGACCAATCCGCAGGAGCCAGCACAACTGAATGGCCTTCACCATTACACTCACACTACACACTAAGATGGAGATGCTACCTGTGAGGCTTTGTGGAAATCAGACAAGCCAGTTTTAATTTTCCAATTTGAAAATGTAAAATCTCAAGTTTGAGTAGGCATGGTAGCGCCTCTCCCTATGGCTGACGAGGCACTCATTTGTTTACTGGATGTGTTGGGCCCATATGATCTTACACTGACCAACGTTGGGGCTCAAAAATCTTTAAGGACCTCGTAACTAGCCTGTCTTGAATTGAATTGGCCTGTGGTGGTTGGTGACTATCAGATTCTAGCACAAGAACCTGTTACACTCATGCTACACACAACATTTTGTGTAAATAGCAGTTTGCTATCAGGAGTAATGAAAATAAAAAAAAATTCTGTTATAGCACCCCCATACCAGAGCATATGTCCTAACAATTACGTTACATTAATTTAGCAGACGCTTTCATCCAAACTGTTATGCCTACAAAAAGACAAGGTAAAAGGCACAAGTCAGGTATATAAATACTGCATCCCTGACCTAATCACTTAGATATAAGCAAAGCAAGTGTTATATTAAACATCAAGAAATAAAACACAACCATTACAAACCACCTAAAAATTGTGTGCGAGAAATTGCTTGGTATATCAAGTAAAAAACATCACATTTAAGAGCCTCAAAGTACATTTGAAAAAAGTGAGTCGGAAAGGAACAGAAAAGAGTAGTGACCAAGGCGCTAGACTGCCCTTTCCATGGAGTGAGGGGGTGACAAGGCGACATCCAATGGCAGAGAGCAGTGATCGGTATGGAGTGTAGGGTCTCAGCATCGGCATTCGGTAGAAGAGTGCAATTCCAGTCATCACCCGATATGCTAGGGCAAGTGACTTGAATTTGAACAACCAGTGCAGAGTGTGAAGTAGAGGAGTAGGGTGAGTGAACTTTGGGAGGTCGAAGGCTAGACAAACGGCTGCATACTGGATGAGCTGAAGCGGTTTGATGGTACAAGCAGTTAACTGAGCCAAGAGAGAGTTGCAGTAGTCCAAGCGCATGATGACAAGGGCCTGCACGGCCTTTCTTGCAAAGAAGGGCTGTATCTTCTTGATGTTGTACAGAAGGAATCTGCAAAAGGACAGCTGGTGGTCCAGGGTGACGCCAAGTTCTTTGCTGTACTCTTAGGAGGTGATAAAAGTGTTATCAATGGGGTTGGTTATGTCTTTGAATTGGCGGGATGAAAAGAAGTTCTGTTCAGTCAGGGTTGAGCTTCAGGTGGTGAGCTGTCATCCATGCTGAGACATCAGGCTGGAATGCAGAGGACATGAAAACGTTAGTCGTCCATGCATCAGTGATAGGGCAGGCCATGTGAATGTATGACCAAGCACAGTGACTTGTATAAAGAGAGTAGATTGATGGTTTGGAGAGTAGTAGGTTGGACAAATCTTTAGAAGTCTTTTCTGCATTCATGGATAATTTCACCAAAAAATGTCAGGGTACAAAAATTGCCTGTCATATGATATCAGTAGTGAGGACCATTAACATACAACCACACACATATACATATTTGATTAAAACTCTATATTCATCTCACGAACATTTATTTAATTATTCAAATTAATACATTTTACATTTCAATTATCTGTTGAGGAAACATGTCCATGATGCTGTCACTATACCGACCAAAAAACCTGAATGTAGATTACTAAAAAAGATTTTTAACAATTTGAACATTTAAAATGACCTCTTGTGAAATGTGTATTTGGATGGTAAGATCAAGCCTATATACAGACAATATACCAATGCCTTTTTACAAGCTACTTTACTCAATTTGCAAACTTCAACTGGGCTTTAAACTAGTGAGCAAGCTTTAAAATAAAGAAATTCAATAGTTTGAGTATGATTATTTATATGTACTGTATAACTAAATTGCTGTTATATGTAATACTGGGGTGTGTATGGACAGAGCAAATTCTTGTTTGTTTTCCCCAAGGGAAGATGGGGGTTTAGGTGTTGAAAAGCAGCGCACCAGGCCTGTCAGTATGCACTTCATCTAATTTTAACCAGGCCCTGACACACTCAGACTGACACAGGTATCTAGCTAGGGTCTGATCTCACATCCCTGACTTTAGTATTCATTCAGTAGCCCCTTTCAAAAAGGGAGCTCAAAACTCCCTGGTTTGATCTTTTAGGTAAATGTCCATAAACCCTTCCAGGGAGAAAGAGACAGGCATGTTGAATCGGCAGTTCAGTAATAAATAAAAATATAAATAAAAGAAAGGAGTAGAGTGGACTGATTTGTAATCAGTGATACAAGGCAAGATAAAAGAAGTTCTGAGCCAGCAGAAATAGATCTGGCGTTAGAGACCAGCTGTCTATCTCCATGCTTAGTTCACCCAAACTTTTGCCCTCAATCTCAACCTACTTTGAGATGTCAGTCATGGTTATTGGCTAGTGCATGTATGTATGAACAATGATGAAATCAGGCTGCAGCCCCATAATGATGGACCCATGAGACTGGAAGACTGCTCTGCTGATAAGAAGCTTGTAAAGCTGTATATTTCCTACATTTTCTACTGAGAAGTCAATAATGAAAGTTAGTCACAATAACGTAGTGTATACAGACATTGAATACAGAAAGAAACACTATTCATCAAACACATATCGAACTAACTTAAAAGTAGGAGGCTGACAAATAATGGACAAATACAAAATGTATATGAGTCAGAAAATAACCAGTAAACAGCCATCCTATTATAGAATATTAAGTGTTGACAAGTAGATACCCTCTTTGTAGTCAAGTATTTGTAATCAATATTAAAGAGCGGTATGAATGGGACACAATAGTTGAAAAAGTCGTTTTTACTATTGAAAAGAGTAGAGAGAGAGAGATCGTAAGAAAAATGGGTAAAGAATTTGTCGAGAAGTGACACGACCCAGGATAATTAAGGACATCAAATGGAGAACAACATTGAAGGAGACAGACAGAGGGTAAGCAATAATACTTAATGATTGTAAGAGCCTCTTGTAGGAATGCATCACCCCAAGAGCACATATGCTAGAGGTGAACCAAACTACAAAGAAAAGGGGAAGGGGGGATTGACTCTGTTTCCTTAGTTTATGATGACTGTAAGGATGGGGCTAGTTGTAAAATCGGGTGAGCTTAATAGTCATGATACAAGCGGGCTCCAGAGAACAAATGAGTGATTAAAAAAAGGGCATGGTCTAATTTGCATGTTGAGGAGTTGCTAAAAAATGGGAAAGGTTGAACTTAACATGAACGTAACATATAAAGACAAACTGTGAATGTAGCAGATTAGTCATTAGTAGTAATTTTTTAGTGTAGATTGGTTACATTTGTAATGGAAACGGATAAAGAAAACATATTGTCATGTAACCAAGGCTTATGTTTAATGGTGTGGGTTCCGTACTGGAAAATATTTATACAAATCATATATATCACATATATCGGTATGTAAAAAAAAATCCAACCACAATAACCATGCATACATGCATACATCTCACTGCATGAATTGTGTAAGAAACGAAAGATGAGTTTTTCAAATGCCAACATTATATACATACATTACATTATATACATTTTACATACAGCACTGTATATAAAACGAATAAAAAAACAATATGATATTTTTATGACTCACATATTAAAAATGCATGGTTTCTTATAGGTTCGATTACATAATTTGAGTAGGAACCGTATTAATTCTCACAAACTTTTTACCATATTTATGTCCACACATAGAAAATGAAAACAACAATGAATGTATGACTCACATTTTAAACACATATAGATTTGTATGTGTTTTTATAATTCCCACTCAATTAATTGTGTGAGAATCATATTTCTCACAAGATTTTGACCCCATTTATGTGTCAAGAAATACACAATGTATGTGAAAAATGTATAATATTTGTATAATTCACGCTATAAACATACGATTCTTATATGTTCTTATATGCTGCATGATTTGTGTAATAGATACATACATATAAAATGTGTATGTGTATGTCAGCAAAAACAAAGTTTTATAAATATAATAATATATGTTGACTGTATAGTTTAGAATGGATGAAACATACTGAAAAAACATAAATTCATATACGAATTCTTGCACGATTATGGCTGCTTCCAAATAAAGTGAAAGATTTGAATTCCATTTGATATCTGTAAGTCTAAGTACAATATTCGTATATGTTTTACAGCATAATTTGCGCAAGAAACAGAGCTGTTTAAAAACTTTGACCTCGTTAATGTATGTCAACCTGTATGTAAAATGAATATGGAAACAGCATAATGACATAGCCTTTCTGTGTGGAGTTTGCGTGTACTCCCCGTGTTTGCTTAAGTTTCCTCCGGGTACTCTGGTCTCCTCCCACAGTCCAAAACATGCGGGTTAATTGGTGACCCTAAATTGTCCATAGGTGTGAGTATGAGTTGTTGTCTGTTCCTATGTGTAGGCTCAGCATAATTTATGTATGACTCACATTTTAAAGCTGTATGGGTTTTATGTGTTCTCATATGTCCCACTCAATGAGTTGTGAAAGAAACATATATTTCTTACGTGATTTTGACCCTATTTATGTGTCAACATTTACAAAATGTACATGAAAACATTATAATATGTGTATAATTTACGCTATAAACATATATTCAATTCAATTCAATTCAATTTTATTTATATAGCGCTTTTTACAAAAACAATTTGTCACAAAGCAGCTTTACAGAAATATGGATGTTATGGACATAAAAGATTTATCCCTAC
>JAVQJS010111009.1:0-14003 GCA_036024795.1 Galaxias rostratus | reverse complement strand
CCTATACGCCAGCTGTGTATCTCATGTTTTATTCATGCTCAGCTCTGAGGAAAAAAGACTGAGAAGGCACGAGTAAACTAGAGAGAGAGAAAGAGAGAGAGTGAGAGAGAGAGAGAGAGGGGGGGGGGGGGGGTGGGCAAGCAAATACCCGTTGCTGCTACTCTGCAACATTCAGCACGGCCAATAGGTTATCAGGTGCCAGCAGTCCGAGGAGGAAGTTCTTAATGAGTGCCTTCCTTCCGCCCGGCTTCTCTCTGTCTTATCCTGTCATCGTTTTACGCTGTCCTTCATCCCTCTCCCTCTCTCGTTCTCTCTCCCATTTCTCTAGTTTTCCTTCCCCTCTATGCTTCCCTCTCTCTGTTTAGACATCCCTTTTTCGCTCGCCTGCTGGAACGCATCAAATCACCACACATATTAACGAGAATCCCGTTCGATTATTGTTTCAGTGTAGGCCCTGTGTCCCGTGGAGTGGAGTGGACGTCAGCGGTGACAGGGTTAACAGTACAGCCGCGGTGTCCTGTCCAAACAGGCGTAGCCCGCCCCCCTACCACTTGGGGCCCCTCTTTCCGCTCTCTCCCTATGTGTCGGGCCCCACCAGTGCATTTCTGCTTTGCTTGTCATGTCAAATCAAACGAGAAAACCACATTTCTTCGCTGTTAAGAAACCAGAAGAAATGATAAAACTGCCACATTCAGGCCCACAACAGGGTTTCACTTCCCCTCCCCAGCCTTTAGTCTGTCTGTTGGATTCATTGGTCTCCCCTGATAATTACTTCTAAAAAACACCGGTGCTTGAAGTTAGATTTAGGGAGTCAAATATTCCATATGTGGCCGACATGGAATTAGCCGGATTTACCGCGGTCAAAGGAAGAGCATTTCAAAGCCAGGATTCACAAAAGCAAGGTGATTAGGGTCTGAAATAATCTGCGCACCGAGCTTTAAACAATGGACTTGACACAGATGGCGGTCGTTCAGAGTCCACGACCTCTGTTTTGTGTGCCCATGTGGCGGGCTGAACGTGGCACCCAGAGGCCAACGCCAGAGCCCTCTCTTTTTGTGCTCGCCAGCGGTAGCCAGAGACATTTGTCCTTTTGTGTGGGAGTGCACATGCCTGCAACCTTGGTCTTCATATCTCCGTGCCAACCATTTTTAATTAGCCCAATGTCTGACTCTGGTGTGTGCTGGCGTCAGCCATGGGCTCGAAGCCCAACGCAATTAATTACTCAGGGGCAGTGGAACCTCATCAGAGGCAGAGCTGCTTGAGAAAATCCCTGGACGTATCCTGACCGTGATGGTCGATGCCACTCTGGAGCTGGCGCAGCACTTTGGGGGGAAAAAAGCTGTTATTGCCATACTGCTACAGTAGGCTACATTTTTACATTAAGATTTGGCTTAGGCCTTTGTTTGGATGCAATCAAAACAAAAAACAAAATCGCCAGTAAGGGAGACGCACTGTTTTGTAATGCCACAGAAGTGCATTGAACGGTGACAAAACGGCAGAGGATCTCTAATGCTTAACATTATGCATGTGAAAGATAATCGTAGGATTAGCATTACCGCAGCTTTTATGTAACAACAATAGATGTACGGAGCATTTAAGTGCCTTATTGAGGATTTCTCACAAATAAAAATTCAACGGAACATGGACTCATATCAGTCATATTTTATGCAATGTTGTTTAGGCTGTGAGTTTTAACTGGTGCCAATTACATGCAGCCATGATGCACTCAGATGTGGCATGGGGGAACAGTCCAGAAGCAGGTTTTTAGGCACATCCTTTGGTGCTTTTAAAAGTAAGCCGAGAGGAGGAGGGGGTTATAGTTCACATTGTAATCCTTATAATGCTCAATAGTCCATTAGGTTCAGTGTTGACCTTTTCTACATTGAAATAGAGGAGGTAAGCTGAAGGGCCAAATCATAATGTAATTCCTTCCTGTGAGCAATTGTACGGAGGACCTAGTCTACAGGGCCACATGCAGAGTGATCAGAGACACTGCGCGAGATCACGGTACCATGGAAACAACCAAGTATAAAGAAAAACACTGGAATGGGATAATAGCTTTTTTTATTATTATTTTAGAAGGGTGCCCAGGAGCAGTGAAGTTAAATTAGGCAAAATGACAAGGGGACAAAGTAGACTACATAGATTAGTTCCAGAGGACCTGAATGTGAGCCCATTTTCCGTAAGGTTTTGCAACACAACAGGCTGTCTGACAACATCGTTTGGCTACCACGACGTGGGCTGAACGGTAGACTTGAAAGCAAAAAAAAATGTAAAGGAAAAATACGCTTCATCTCCACCGGTTCGATAAGATGGAGGTAACGAATCCAACAATGGGAACACGAGAGAACGTTCTGGCCCCACATTTTCAAGAACTTAGCACCAAGATGCTCGGAAACAGGGAGAAAATGTTTCAATACCATCAGACAATATCTAGCTCCCCACAAACAACATAAAAATGAAAAAAAAAATCTGAACAATTGAGTGAATTGGCCCTCTATAATAGCTCTGTAAAAGAAGTAATTATCTGCTGTGGAGCTGAATAGGGGGGCACTGGCAATGGGAGATCAAATGATGTCCTCCTCCACTCTCCAGGCTAACAAAGCATCTCATTCAGGATACACAGAAAATTTGTATTTTTCCCTAAGAAGAGAATGTTCCCCACTCCCTTGCCTCGTCTGCATCGACTACAAACAGAAGATATTTTTTGCCATGGTTGAAACAAACGTTCCGTGCTTTCTGTTTGATTGCATGTCTGTGCCCTGTGTTTGAATGAGAAAGGGTTACTGAAAAGTGTAAAGGATTTTTTGTCGAGAAAAAAAAACCCAGAAGGGCAAGGAGGAAATGCCTATTCTTTAAAGCTGAGTGTTAGGAGCCTTAAGCAATTTGCACAACATTAAGGCAATCTGTTAAACTGCCACCATTAGTAATGCACCAACACACACACACGCACGCACACACGTGCACACGCACACACACACACACACACATGCACACACACACATACACACACACACACACACACACACACAAAAGGAAAACCATGGCAAAACATCTGAGATTAAGTTATCTATTGAGAAGAGAAACGTTCCGGGATTTTCCATGTTGACCAAACAGGAAATCTACTCAACAAAGTCAACCTTGCGAGGGGAAGTGCAATGCACTCCGTTCAAACCTCTGCATTACACCTCATTATCCTTGCCCCCTCTCGTTTCTCTCAGTCATAACAGGGCGGCCATATTTCTGCACCAAGGACAAATTAGTGGCTACGCCATGCGTCATCAGCATTTGACAAGCAAAGAACTGAGGCAGTAAAGTGACCACAATAGATGAAAGGACACAGGTTGGCACAGGTGCAGTATGCATTACAGTATGTGCAGTATGTGTTGAATTGGCATTAGCAGTTCACTTAAATGATCTTGAAGGGGGGCTGTGGGGGGGGTGGGTGGTTGGGGATGTATCCACACATTTCTTATCTACTTAACAGTCCAATCACATCGACCCAATCACGGACGGCAGAGGTTGATTGAACGACAGAAACAATGGGGAAAGAGAATTGTCTCTCCTGAATACATTGTCAATACATTATTGTTGGAATGTTTCAGTTTTAAGTTTGAAACTTTTTTTTTTTAAGAATAGACACTTTGGTTTGGATTCTAAAGCCTAAAGAAATTAGACCTCAAACTCTGGAATAGATGTCCACCCTCTCCCTCTCTCTCTCTCTCTCTCTCTCTCTCTGTCTCTCGCATGCATACACTAACACGCAATCAAGACAATAATGTCAGAACACATAACAAAGCTAACAACAATAACTTGAAAGGGATTGAATCATCAGAGATGCTGTCAATAAATATTTTTCTCTAGATCTTCTCAAAGTAAAAGACAAAGACCATGATTCCAACTGGAAACTGAGAGACAAACAAACGTTCCTCTTCACAGCTCCTTCAGCATAACAATTGAATAAAATCGACTCATCTACCTTCGTATTCTGTTACTTTAATAATGGTTAAAGCTTCCTTTTGTAAGCTTTTCCCTGTGCTGAGCAACGATTCCTGATGGCACCTGCAGCACAAGTAGATAGGATCAGGGAGGATTAACTGGGGTGACTGAGATGTTGTTTGTCTGCCTGTCTGGGACAAAGGTTGTTTCCCCTTGAAACCGCTCCTGAATTACCGTGAGACTGTGTGTGACTACCACCACACAAATCATGTTAAGACCACACAATGAGGTTTAAAAGGCAAAGCCAAGTTAACTATCAACAATCCAACCATATTTAGTTTTTTTCATGCAGTGTCCACGCCATTACCAGGCATTTTATGAAATTATTACACTTTGTACTGGAATGCCTTTAACTTCAATTACTATTCTTAACACTACAGTACACGGAAAAGGCATCAAACATGTTTAGCTTGAGAGCCACTCGAGCTGCTTCGAGTGTCCACAGGTGGAAAACATAACACTCAGCCTTTCACTTACAGTAAACCTCGCCGTTCCTTGAAACACAATGGGATCGGTCTTTAGCTGTCACAAACAGGCAAGTTGATACCTTAGTTTTTAAGTCAACACAGGCTTAATGTAGCGTGTCCTGTGCGTTTCCCCGCCAGGCAGCCCTGTAGGCTTGAAGCAGTGGGCTGGATGAAAGCGTCTATTTTAGCGATATTGTTGGGTGGGGTGGTGGCGGGGGTGAAGCGTTGCTTCTCTGTCGAGTCGGTTCTGTCTAGCGGAACAGCCACTGAACCGTGGGCCTCCTCGTCACGCCAATACGCCTGAAAAGGGCGACGAGCGCCGGCGGTCAGAAGTCATCACATCTGCTCCAATTAAAGCGAGGCCGTCATTAGTGTCCCTGTTGCTGGCTGTTGTTTCTATTTGTGGACATGTGTTGATGATGCGGTCCCTAAACCACGACGTGGTGGGCCTTCGCCTTCCCTCGCACGGACAACCAGTGAGGGGGATATCCAATGAAATCTCTCTACTGGGTAAAGTTAGTAAAACACCCAAAGTCACAGTTTGCTTTACAGGACGAAAGCGAAGGGCACTGCGTTCAGATTTAAGTTGATGTCATTTAATGGTATTATGTAAATATTTCTTATACTTTTTTTCTATCAAAAGGGAGTTTGGTAGCAAAGCCGTTGTACACTACTGCAACCTTTACTCCTCTCATGGAGTTGAGAGCAACCGTGTGAATCACTGCACTCCAAAATTGGACAAACTGAATTCTGCAGCTAAAGAAATGTGTGCGCGAGTGAGTGTGTGCCTGTGGTTTTTCTCTGCGTGAACGTGTGTGGCCATGCATATGTACACATGCACGCATCTGCGATAGGTGTGCATCCCACACAGAGAGCGCAGGCAGCTGGGAAGGGGAGCAGTCTGCTGGAGCAACCGAGCCCTGCTCTGGATTCACCAGGCGGAACAAGTCGTGCTGCTACCGCCTATCATCGGATGAATAAAATATGAAGTGCACATTGCACTCCAGTGCCTGCTCAAAAATGTGATGCAAGGTTTTCGAAGAGAGGTGGGGTTGAAAAGAAAAAGGGAGCGAGAGCAATGCAGACGCATGGAGGAGAGTCAATCGAAGGATGGATGTCGGTTCACCGCGCTCCTTCTCATCCGTCGCAACAGCGACGGTGCTGTGCCATGGCGTTCTTCATAAAACAATAGTGAACGTCCACATGGGTTTTGAAGCCTTATACGGCTTAAGAGCCAGACATATGTAAGACACTTAACAGCGTGTCTCGACACTCTCGTCCTACCAGCCTGCTAAAGGAGGAGTCCCGCTTGACTGATACTGTGTGCACATAGCGGCTCACACAGCAATAACGCACCCAGTCTCCTGGCCTCAGTCTAACCTTGCAGCAAGGCCTCATTTATGTTGCTGTGGCTGGGGACAGCTTTGAGCCAGAGAGGCATTGAGGCACTGATAAAAAGGAGGGGGGGAGGGAGGGGGGGGGGGGCAGCACGTGAGGGAGAGACGGATAGGGAAAGACAGACGGGTGAAGAGAAGAAGAAAGGTGGAGAGAAAAGAAAAGAAAAAACTGTATGGTTTGTGAGAAAGGAAGACAAACAGAGAGAGAGAGAGAGAGAGAGAGACAGAGAGAGAGAGAGAGAGAGAGAGACAGCGGGAGAAATATACAGTTTGAGATATGTGGGAGGTTGCTGAGTCATCTCTCAGGCATGTCTTTGGGGACGAAGCACAGAGAGAGAAATGGGGGCCCGGTCACCACTTGGGCGAGGGCTAAGGAGAGCCGACATGACATGAGGGCGGGCAAGCCTAGCAACAGAAGTGGCTGCCCAAGCTTGCTTTAACTGCTCCTCGACATGTTGGTCAGCCCCATACTTTCCCCCTGAGAAACGACATGATGCCCCAGCCGTCAGGTGGAAAAACTGTGCCTCATGAATAGAACATGCTCACCATGTGCCGCAAGGCAGGCCTGAGCAGTAGGGTAACACTTCCCATTAATCTTATTTGATGGCTTCCCTGCTGGCGTTGCACAGAGCAACCACTCAGACCAGCATATAAGTATAAGAATAAAATCTCTCAAGGAGACTTATTGCAAAATGGGAAAATTTCTCAGATTGAAAAGAGAAAAACATGAATGAGGAAAATATGAGCTACCAGCTTCTTTTATCTCATGATAACAATGCAAACGCACAGGGAGAAAGCCTTTTAAGGGAGACTCACAGCTGGGACAGTGGCAAGCAGTGCCTGCTGTTTTTTTTTTGGAGGGGTGCCAAGGAACTTTATTTCACGGCAACCTGACAATTTTGACTGGGGAGTGTGACAGGCCAATTAGAAAGCAGAGAGCTATGCGAATGGATCTGAGGCAGCTTCTGACACTGACAGAACAGGCTGATGGACCTGGGGGAGGAGGGGAGGCTCGCCTCTCTTCCTGCCTCTCTAACAGATCAGAAAGAGAGCACTGCTGCATCACTGTATTATGAGGACAAGGTTTTGCAGACATCTCTCATCGACCCACACTGAAGTGAAAAATGTCGGACGTTTCACTGCGACATCTCACTGCGGATTGGTTTCCCATCCTTAGACAGGTTTTTCCATATGCTTTCAAGGGGAAGGCAGAATTTCATATTGAATAAAATGCCAAAAACTGCTTCATCCTTATTCTCTGGGTGTGTGATCATACATTGCACCCTCTGATTTGCACAGCATGTCCTTCGTCGAATTCATATTTATTAAATATCTTTATCATCTGAGTGCAAAACTTGCCTTTAAAAAGCTGGTATTCCAATTAACTGTGCTCTTTTAACAACTTATTAACCACATCAATATTCATCAGGAGCCATCTCAAGACAAAATAATGAATAACGGCCATTTATCTTTCTCCCTTCGCCATCAATCTTTCATCATCCCGAGAAGTTACTAATTACTCAAATATTGGAATTTATGTGCAGAATTGGTTTTAATACCACAAACAACACTGGGCTTATAAAGCTGGGTTTAAAGTATCAACAAGGCCTTGTTTTGAGTTAGGGTATTAGCTAACGTCAAATTGCACTCTGAGTAACACTCGGGCGCCAGTAACGACATTCCCACACCACCAAATGCAGTTAAAGCGTAGCGGGGCATGTGAACTGTGGGTGTCTTTAAAGGGGATGGGTGTTGCCAGTTGGTGCCCTGTTGGTACCACGGGTATACAATACAGGGACTCTGCAGTTTGGCAGGGACAAAGACTCCTTGTGCGACTGAAACCCAGTTCAAAAATGAACGAGAAGGTCAGACATTCCAAGTGGTCATTATGGTTCTAATTTTCCTGACTGGCAAAACTTCAAGGTCAGTCATTGTTCATTTATTCCTCATTTTTCTCACTCTTTTTTTCTTTCTTCTTGTAGGTCTCTCTCAAACGCACGCACACACACACACAAACCGAAACATGCACACACATACACACACCTAAGTATTGAACCCTCTTCCTCCCTATTGCAGTTAGTGTTGGACATTCCCACAGATGTGAGAGAAGGTCTCAGTGCTGCTGCAGGCGGCAGACAGATGGAGACCTGTTGGGAGTGTAGATTTGGCGTGACTGACGGGATCCAGAGTCGATACCTTGCCAGTTACTGTGCCTGACCCTGTTGGACCTCTCAGTACTTATCGTTGCTCCAGACATCTTTAAGGAACTCTCCACCTCAACGCTATAGGTTAGCCTTTTCTCCCCACCCCTACATCTGATACTATCCTCGAGACCCTTCGAGGCAGGAGTGTTCATTGTGTCCACAGCAGCGCAATAGTACTGACCTTGGCCCCTAATTACGCACTCTCATTATGACAGATCCCCTTCCTGTCTGTAATGTTCGAGCCGGCGCTAGACACACCTCTCTCCTGTCTCTGAGACATCCATCGCCGCTGGGAGCCTCTTTCATAGCGTATCCATCACCCCCCTAGTCAGTGTGCCGACTCTGGCAGCGCTAATAGCCGCTCACTGCTGGAGATGTTGACGGAGCGGATGGAAGGGAAATACACACATGATTCCCCGGCAGCTGGATAGCAGCGAGATAAGACACAGAGCCCTCGGGCCCACAGGACCCTCTGTTACTTCACTGTAACCCCCCTTTGTTTCTCCACCACGTGCGCCCACAGCGCCAGCTCCAACACCGCCTTCCTTAATCACAATGTGGGTCACGGGTGGGCTGAACGCCATGGAGCCCCCCCCCCTCCCAGTGGGAAGCGCCGAGTCTGTGGGAAGGGCGGTCGGCGGAAAAGCCTGGTGTTTGTTAAAGTGAAGGGCGTAAAACTCCACAGCCCCTTGAAAATAATAACCCTGGCCATCAGTATTGAGCAATGCAGCCAGACATAAAAGAAAAGGCTTAAAGTGAGATGACTGTCAACAACTTGAATTGGAAAGTTGGTTGTGGGCATAATCAGTGTTGTGTTTTGTGCTTGGGGCTATTGTTTGGCATCCCTCCACCAGTACATTACCACCTGTCCAGTTAACGATTACTTTAGCATTATTTACTGAAAAAGCCCAGTGTTATGGGTAATCCTCAACTAAGCTGAAAATCTGGCAGTGATATACAGTACATGCAGCTATGCAAACCCATTCCTTGGGCATTTTTTTGTAACTGATCAAAGGGCATGCGGATTATCCCCAAAACAAAATGATATGTCCTTTGAGGAAGAATTACTAGGAATGAAAAGCCCTTGCAGCAAATTGCAACGGAAAGGGATGAATGAGAATATGTTGTTTACTCACGGATGATTTTGCCTTTGAAAACATGACACAATCCGGCTTTCCAAGTATTGCGACTGAAGCCAGAAAGTTATAATATGTCACAAAGAGGTCAATGTTTGAAGCGATTAAAAATCAAATAAGGCTCTAGCCAACACGATGAGCTGTTTATAGCCTCTCAACAATCGTGGCTGTACTTTTTTCTCATTATTAAAATACTGCGAAATCAACAGCCGCGGTGGGATTGAAAGGTTGTGTCGGGTTTCCAAGATCCACCTGGAATTCAGAAGTGAACACAGAGACAACCATGCTGTCTATGCTGCGCCCACAGTAGCACTTCACACAGTGTGGGCAGTGGCCGGGTCTAGACACACTATGGGGGCTATTGTTCACATGCCCAGAGCTTCCTCCACCACTATTATCACACCAGTCTGTTTGTCTTTTAAACCACTCCTATGTCGGTTCACACTCTCTTATGAGTGTTTTTTAGACACACACAGCCCATAGGCCCATTATGGCCAACAATTTGCAGTCTTTTTCAGTTGATGCCGGGGGCTTGTAATTGATGTCAGTTCCTCTGGTGATCTTCAAAGACCATGGCTATGGGGTATTATCCGTGAGGACTCACCATGCGGTCGCCAAGAGGACGAGAAGATAAGGAAGGCCTATCTGCTCTGCAGAAATTCAAAGCCCTATTTTCTGAGTCGGCAGCTTTCCTTGGCGGTCCATGGCTCCACTGAGAGTCTGAAATCTGAAGGCTTTCATAAAGTGCTCCGCTGCTCTGGGTATCCCCTAACAAACCGATCTCTTATTTCAAATCAAATCCAAGGAAATTAAATCAATCAGATTTTTTCCACGCTTGACAGAACAGGCTTATAAAAGCCTATTTATGGAAAAGGGACACTAAAGATGAATTATTCCCGCATATTTCACTTTAAACCTTTGAAACGTAATATGGAGACACTTTAGTCGTTACGAAAATTGTCCGTTGCAACGCCAGCAAGGAGCACTCTCATTCTATTTTTCAAAGGATTCAGGGTGAATATTTTGCAAGGTGAATTGTTTCAATCTGGCACAGGCCCTGTCAGATGGCAGACCCCTGCAGGTATCTCTGTCTGCAGTCTCTGTAGCCTCCAGGCCCAGTAATACCATGATGACACCATGGTCATCCACGTAGCAGTTAGGACGGACAGTATCAAGAATATCCAAAGTGCCATTCATTTCTTGGGTCCAAACCGCTCACTTCATCCAATATCAAAATGAAGGCTCACAAGTTTCAACACATCTCTACGAATTGACAATGCTCGAGAAAGAGTTAGAGAAAGAGATAAAGAGAGCAATGTCAAAAGCAAATCATGCTCATTCTGTCTGTTTCCTGATTCGTAAGTTGGAAAGCATTACCAGTAAAGTAAGAAAGAAAGTGCAGGTGCCTGACACATTTGGGAGTATGATGAGAGTGAGAGGCAATTTAGAGACATTTAATGTAGAGTCTTTCAAAGGAAGAATTCCACTTCAGCAAATCAAAGGCTGGAATTGGAGACCAAGATTTATAATGAGATATGAATTCAACCGCCGGCTAAATTAAAGCCTAACCAAATCAAAAAGTATAGCCACATTAGACGTGTAGTGAAAATGTCCAACTAAGCAATTACAATGCTTTTGTATTTTATGTATGGGTAAATGTGCGACCAGTAACAACTGACTGAGTGACAATACACAAATAATGGACTGGTCTCGTACAGTATCCGAAGATTACAATCAAAACACAAAACCTTACTGAATCCTCGGCCTATGTTGAACTCTCAAGGGTTGAATACATTCGATAATGCAGTCTTGTCTAAACAGTTACAGAAATGTTTAAGAGCTTACCTGAATAGGGAGAACAAACGGACAGCATGATAGCAAAGACCTCTAAGAGAGCACAAAAATCCTCTTAATGAGAGGGTTTGACCATATGAAATCGCAAAAAAAGATCTAAAAGAAAAACGCGTCCACACCTTATACGCAAAATATGCAGTATAATCACTGTGCCAGTTGTGTAGGTGACTACTGAATAACATGCACTCTCTTCATGTGAGTGTAACGAGTACCTTCTTTATCCATTTCCATTACATTCAGGTAAATTCAATTTGGCGTACCGCTGCACGCATTGCCTTGAAGAAGAAACGAAGGAAATATGGCCCTCCAGGCTCATCAAACGATCTCTCTCATACAAAAAACCGCAGAAGCTATAATGGTAGGCTTCTTTCTCACGGCGTTAATCTATTTAGGTCAGACTCCTTGAACCGTTTCCTATAGTCAGTGTGTTGCGGTGATGCAAACCTGTCTATTATCTCTCCTTCCAAACCGCGCAGCCTGTCAAACAGCCTTGCGGATCGCTATGCTCAGCACACGCGGCGGCATTAGTGCGCTCTGCGCTGAGCGCTCAACGTACAGACCTATAGCACAGCCTACAGTATTTAAAGGGACACCGCGCACGCTCCCGTAAAGGAGCAGTGACTCTGCATTTCAAAATCGTGCGGTTTATTCTGCTCACAGTATATCTTTGAAATAGTACATTTAGAGCAATCAGGGTACTTTTCTATTTCCTTCTGTGGCGAAGATATGGTTTCGGAGATGAAGATTGTTTGGCAACTTACACATTTTCCAGCTGGGCTATCATTCGATTGGCTTGGCTTTGAAGCACATATCGTTTCTGCATAAACACAGAGGGGTAACAAATTAAAGGACAAATCAACATAAAGTGTCTGGTATACTGTTGGGCCACCATGTGCCCCCTGAACCACTTCAATGTGCATTGGCATTGTTTCTACAAGCCTCTGGAGCTCTACTGGAGGAATGGAACACCATTCTTCCAAAAGATATTTTGGATATGATGGTGGTAGAGAGCAATGTTTAACATGTCAATTGAGTTGAGATCTCACTCCTCAAACCATTCAGTGATCCCTTGTACCTTATGGACAGGGCATTGTCATCCTGGAAGAGGCCACTCCCATCAGGATGGAAATGTTTCAGCATAGATAAAGGTGATCAATTAAAACAACTTTGCATTGATTTGCAGTGACCCTTCCCTCTAAGGGGACAAGTGGACCCAAACCACGCCAGCAAAATACCCTGCACAACAAAAGCAGAGCAACCAGATCCCCTTTCTGTTGGGGTCAAGCAATGAGGCCTGTACCGTTTTCTTGGTGTACGCCACACATGCACTCACCCACGAGAATATTGTTAAGGATGACTGACCATATCACTTTTTTCCACATCTCTGTAGACCAATGCCCATGGTTGTTGCACCAGTGAACTCTCAACTGTGTATTCATCTTTGTAATGAGGGGTTTATGCACTGCAACCCTACTATAAAATCCTTCTCTATGTAATTGTCGATGGACAGTTCTTGCTGACACACGTACTGCATTGAAATAAGTTGCCCCTCTGTTTTTCCTTAAACGTCGCACTGATTCCTGAGCATCACAGTCATCAAATGTGCGCTGGCGACCACAATTTCTGACCTTTTTTTACTGTCTTTCCCATAGATTTAAATGCAGATGTCACTTTAGTCACAGTTCCTGTTGAAACACTGGCCGGTTGAGCCGTCTTTGTGACGGAAGCTCCTGCCACCCTTGCACCAGCAATGAACCCTCTTTCAAAGTCACTTAGATCTTTTCCTCTTGCCACCTTGAAACAATATCAGAATCAAATGGGCCTGCTCTGCATCTTTTATACTTGCCATAGAGCATGATTGGATGTTAATTGCTTAATTTTACCATGCAGTGCACCTGTGTGGAAAGGTCTGCATTCATTATGTTTCTCCACTCAGTTTTCAGGTTTTCCCTTTCATTTGTCACCCGTCTCTTTGTGTCACTCTTTTTATAAGATTACACTTTCCAACAAAAGTCACTGAGCTTTCTAAACATTGTGTGTGTGTTTGCGGCACGTGTGTGTGTGTGTGTGTGTGTGTGTGTGCGTGCGTGCGTGCGTGTGTGTGTGTGTGTGTGCGTGTGTGTGTGTGTGTGTGTGACGTCGCATGCATATTATGTCTTTTATTACTCTTTTATTCCCACTCGTTCCAGCAACTTTCCATTTCATTGCTCTTAAAGCGGTTTTTATTGAGGGATTTTTAATTTTCTCGTGCCGTTTGCTCATCTCATCCAACGTCATTGCAAGGCGTGGCACGCAATCCTCATCTCACACCCCTTTAGATTTCAAGTCCATCTGCTCAGCTACAGCGTCCTTTGATATCTCAAAAAAAGACAGATTTCCCAATCTCTCAGGCTAAGATTGTCTTTTGTGCGGTTTACTTATAAATCTCCTTGCGTGTAAACGTCTCTCCTTGACCACAATTTGATGATTCTGTTTCGTCAGACGTTGACCCTGCAATCAATGGATGGGTTCCCATCCCTTAACCCACACGTGAATGGATGCAGCCATACACACATATGTTCACACACACATATTTACATGCGCACATTCACATACACATATTGACATACACATATGCCTACACGTACGTATACACATTTACATATTCACATACACATATGTATACACATTTACATATTCACACAGACATATTCACATACACATATTCACACGAACATATTTATTCACACATTCACACACACTCACTTGGAAAGGGGTATCCAGGTGAAGTCTTCAAATACAGCACAGATAAAGCACAGATTCAAAAGACATCCTGGGCAGATTCAATGAGCCAGGGCTGACAACGTTCAGGCAGCAACAGCATTGTCGTTTCCCTGGAGGACGTTATTTTGTTGCCCGCGGGGGGGGGGGGGGGGGGGGGGGGGGGGGGGGGGGGGGGGGGGGGGG
>JAVQJS010110990.1:0-10426 GCA_036024795.1 Galaxias rostratus | reverse complement strand
CCCCCCGACCCCCCCCCCCCCCCCCCCCCCCCGCCCCGCGCCCGCGCCCCCCCCCCCCCCCCCCCCCCCCCCCCCCCCCCGCCCGCGCGCCCCCCCCCAATCTGTGTGTGTCTCTCTGTTTGTGCGAGAAGGAGATATAGAGAGCAGAGGGATGGGAGAGGTGGCTGGGAGTGGCGCCAGACCACAGAACATTTAATCATATTAGAGTGTGCAACCACTCTGTGTGCATATCTGGGTGCAGTGGTGATGTGAGTTGTTATTGCACAGACTGAGGGCACGCAGACAGACAGCCAGGCAGGAAGGCAATGTGGGGACGTCTGTTTGAGGGAGGGAAATATCCCGGCTCTATTGGTTTTTACATTTCCTAGAACTGTAGATTTATTCAGCTGTTACTCCGGACTCTCGTATGGACATACGATAAAGAAAATACTTTAGAGTGCATTGTTTAGTTTGGACTGTTAAAAAAAAAATCAACTTCACAACAAAGCCCATTTTAAACAGTGAAGCTTTTGGAGGGATGATCAATGTGTGTTAGTGTTGGCTTTTGAACATGTCTTTTTGGCCTAATCCCGCTGTTGACTCGGCTGCCGAAATATAGTGTGTTATTATTTTAGCACATTTTGGGAGCTCCTGTCGGCTTAATCTCACTTAATCTAATCTATCCCTTTCTAATAGACTGTGAACGATGTGACTTTATGGAACAGCTTTAGTGTAAATCCACAGCAAACGGTGTTGCTGGTGGTGGTGGTGGGTTGCCTCTCCGTCCCCTCTGGCAAAAGCTCTTGTGAAAATGTGGGTGACCTCTGGACAGCCCTCGTTAGTCGGAACAATGGGACTGGCCTCTCATACAGCTGGAGCTAGGCTGGTGGGGGTAGTCGGGAAGGTGGTAGCAGCGCAGACCCACAGCTCACTTCATTAAAAGGTCTCAATGTTTTGGGATCTTGGCCTGACGCCACGAGCGGTTTATATTTGTTTGGAAATAAACGCCTTTAGTCTCTGAGGGTCATTATTTGTTTTTAGACTTTCTAAGTTTAACAGCGCACATAATAGTGTAACAGTATGTGAAGCTGAAATCTGTCAACAATGTTTTTGGGATGGGAGTGAGGATAAACATTGGGCCACCACTTGTTTTGGTGTTATGCTGATTGTTCTGTGTTTTGTGTTGAGTGGTAAAATGATTGTACGTGCTATTTTAAAGGTTTGTGTGAGCGAGAAAACCAGGGTTGGATTGCTGTCTTCCATTCTGTGTCTGCAGCGCATTTGAAGCCTCAAAAATGGGCCTCTCGAGAGGCAGGCAAGTGTGCTTCCTTTCAGACTTTCTCACCTGCTCCTATCCAGTACATGGGTAGCATGCTAGTCAGGCCTTTGGCACGCAAACCTTCAGGAGACAGTCAGTTGGGGGAGGCAGCGCTGGATGAAAAACCGGGTTGTCTATGTCTTTGTTGCGCTCTAAGTGCCTATCCCGCCGAGAGATTTTCTATAAGACCCCTAGCAGTCATAAACTCATGCATGTTTGATTTGACACCCCGTGAAAAACAGACTCAGAGGATGTCAAAATGCAGTGTCCCATTGCTCACTGCAAGGGAAAGGGCTTTGAATCATGAATGCCATCCAACAATTTCGAAGTTGCGACGTGTTTTAATACGAACACAAGTGAATCTGAATACCCAGACTGAACGCGGCAAAGAAAGCGGAGTGGTTGGGAAATGCCGCATTGACATGGAAACGCACATATCACTTCCTGATTTCTTTAGTGTTATGCCGCGACACTAGTTCATACCCTGTGAAGAAGTGATGGCTGTTTGAAGCACAGAGGCCTTCAGAAAGAGGGACGCGCGAGTCAGGAACCAGCGCTACCTTTCACACTTGAACCATAAGACAAGACCAAGAGGTGTAATCTTGCCATCAACGTAATGAAGAGCAGTGGGGTGACCGCCGTGGGGTTTCGGGAGCACAGTCGACGGTCGCCGGCGCGTCTGGCAGCGTGGGCGGGGAGTTTTTTAGGCGCGAGATATCTCAGGTGAGTAATGAAGGTGATTTTGTGGAAGTGGTGGAATTACATTCAACAGAGCCGCGGGGGGCCATATCTCATTGTTCCCTGACATGGCAAATTAACTGGGATTTACTAATACACAGGGAATGTCTTTAACCTCCCCCCCTACACACAAACGATCACTCTCACTATCGCGTTCTCTCGCTCGCTCTCTCGCTCTCCTTCCTCTCTGTGTCTCACTGAGGAAATTCTGTTTCCCCAGCAACATCGGCCCTCCTCTGTAAGCAAAGGGAAAGTGTTTGGTCCAATGTTGTCATGATGTTTTGGGTTTGATTTCACAATAGATAGACTCAATATCAAATGCCTCATCCTTCGTCACACTGTATTATCATTTGTCTATTACAATTTTCTGTCACAACAATGATGCTATTATAAGGTCTGTTTGCATGTCACATGTTTCCTTTTGCATAGTCGGTAGGGCGTATTGCTAGTTATGATCCGTGAAAGAATGGACATCTTTTGAATGTAAACCGTGTGGTTAGCAAACATGTTCAATAGTTTTGTCAAGGGAAGGGAGCAGTAAGTTCATTTTAGTTTTTTAACGATGTTTGTTTATTGTTATATTAATTAATTCACCAGACTAATGAATGCAGGGGTGGATGGTTGAATAGCAAGCGGAACTGAGAATGGAATTGATTATGGAAATGGCATACAAACCATTTCTAAAATGGATTATTAAACGGTTGTAATTATTTATATTTCCATATTGTTAGTTTGTATCTGTAACCTGCTGTTAGCGAGCCAATTTTCCTCTTTTCACAGGGTGTCGCCTGTGCAATAGTTCCTCGGTGAGTAGCTCAGGTGCAGAGCGGGATTCAAAGACCAGTGGTGATAGACTGAGGTGACAGGCTACTGTGGAGCAGAGAGGAGGACGGTTTATAGGTGTGTCAGAGCGAGATGGAGTGGAATGCATCAGGAACACCACGGCATAGATCTCAGCATGTTGCTGTTCGTGCCCAGTTGCCCCACGGGTCAGAGGACGTACGTGGTGAATAGAGAATTGGCACGGAGCCACGTGAATCTCTGCGCTAGGCTGGGGATGTTCCAATATAGGCTTAAAATAACCCCTGTGTAAATAGGTCCTGTCCATTTCTTCATGGAGTCGATTCAGGGAGGCTGGCTTCCCTTCACGGCAAAATATGTAAAAATGAACTGGTTGGAGTATAAGGGTAACGGCCGGCAAGGGTTATCAAAGATCGAATTTCTCCTTTTGTCGCTGGTAAATGATTATTGTGTGGTTGCAAATCAACATGCACATACACATACACACACAAACACACACATGGGCATTGGCATACAAACGCACACCTATTTATAGACACATATTGCGTAAGCCTGTTTTCTCTGACAACTGGGTCTTCTCACTTAGTGAGAAGTATCATACAGAGACAAGCTGTAACTGACCAGATTTATTTTTACTCCTTTATGACACACATGCACACACACACACACACGCACTGTATGCTAAAAAATACTTGCATGCATAGCACCTCCACTCATTCTTGGCAAACCATGTCTGTGGCCAAACACAGCCCACAGATTACGAAAATGTTGACTGCAAGTGCTATTTTTGACCATCTGCTCTAAAAGGAGGGCATGTGAGTCACAGGCAGCGCGATGTGGGACGGCGCTTGCAGGGATGCGCCTGGCGTGCGCGTCGTTGGGGGAGAAATCCTCTGAGGGTAGGCGACGGAAGGGAACCGACGTCGTCCAACGACTTTGTAACTTGCCCACACCAGCCATAGAGAGACGTGTTGCGTTATTTTTTTCATTTTTTAAAATATTTTTGCCTCACAATCAACCTCACGTCGCTTATGTTTACATCACAAAGGGGAATGTCCGCATAGCTCACGTGGGCTTAAGGGAGACCATCTCGTGGTCATGGATACATGGAATAAACGTCTTTAGCTAGGTAGTTATATAGATTGCCAGTTAGTAGTTAAAAGGTGTCTCCTTCCGAAGGAATGCGTCTTTCACCCTACTTTTCAACCCCTCTATGTTTTTGTTTTGTTATATTTTTGAAGTAGGAATGTGAAACCTAATCTGTGCTGGCTGGGGGGTTGGGCACTGTGGTTTCTCCTTAAAAGAACTGCCCTCATGTGTTGCTACTCTCCCGAGGTTTTTGCAGTTCAATATCGGAGTTGGAGTTCCCCCTCTAGAACTCTTTGTAGAAGTTGTGTGCCACTATTTGTATAGTCGTCATTCCTACTCAATTTGTAGATTTTAGATTTATTTGCCACATATTGAGAACTACGTTTTCCAGCATTCTCTCTCAGCATATTTACCCTATAGTCTGTGCTCAGAAAGTGTCTCTGTTGCTGGACTAGTTAGTGGCTGCTGGGGATTTTTTACCACCCACTGTTGTCCTGTGGTTACTGTTCGTCAGCAGGGATGTTCATCAGCAAGACTGGGTTTTGGTACACACTCACAACTATAATAAATCATCCTAGTGCAAGCAGGGTGGGCTAATGGCACCCCGAACTTCCTACTGAAGTCCTTTAAACGCAGCCGACGCTAAGGAGTAAAACAGGGCATTAGTCAATAATGCAGGGTAGTAGTGTACAGTACTTTGTGATTGTCAGGCGAGAACGGAAGTGGATTGAGACCACGTGTGCCGTGGGCTAATTATATTAATGTTAGGTTCCTTTCAATATGTCACAGTAGATTTGTTTGACTTGTCACATTGTTAATCATTGCAAAGGATTAAAGCCTTGTTACGCACTCAAAAGAGCTGGGTGGGTGGGGCCACTTTTGTCACCATGATCACTGTTGGTTTGTTTTCGACCACATTTATGTGAAGATATTAGCCTTCCATATTTACTGGGCATTTAGTTTTCGGTCCAAATATTAATTGGAAGGGAATGGCTGATGTTATTAGACTTTGCCTTTCAAAGGATGAGCCACCATCCAAGAGTGTAAGAGTGCTGTCAGCTACGTGTTTCACTTTAGGGTCTTCTGTACTTTGCATGGCTTTATTGTTCTTGGATCAAAGCTTTATATGAACACATCCCTGTTTTTCTGACAACCTGGCCCTCTTTTTAGCCTAATTTGAGCAGCTGATGTTTGAAAAATTAAAATAGTTAATCAAACACTCTGAGGTAGATTGGATTTTAATGATAAGTAGATTTTTCCAGATTACAATACAAGCAGTTGAGACATTGCTTGCTCTTTAATCTTTTATAGCCATCTTAAATCATTTTATGAGTTTCTCATGCCAAGGGTTTTTTAAAATGAATACATTTAAATGAGACGTGTAGTTCGATGGTCAGAGTTCTGGAGTCAACAGACTGAAAAAGGTAATGATCAGATTTATCAGGGCTATAACTAGCTCACTCTGTTTGTTTTTTATGTCAAAGACAAAGGAGACTGGTATGGTGAATATTCCTTTACTCTTTGAAAAGCATTTGGCTAATTTTGGTGTCTCCTCATTTTAAGCCCACCTCGATTTCTTTGAGAGGGCCCGCACGATAAATCACTCGAACTCTCCACGTTCCATGGATTGCATAATAACACATCAATAATTAGAGAGAGGAGGGGAAAGATGTATAATGAGAATGTTTAAGTCTACACCACAATGAACTCCTCCAGCTCCTCTGTTAATATTTAGCTGTCAGTTAAAATCTAAAAAAGTTTCTCACTTTCCTTAAAGCATGGGAGACGAGCAGCAGAACAGCTTCACGGGTGAAAGCCCTTTCACATGAATATTTAATGGTTGCATTTTAACCAGCGTCATAAAATCCAGAAGGATGTGGCCAAGCCGAAAGTAAAGTCATTGGGAGTGTGCAGAATTGCCCACATTGTTTCTATATCACCAGAGAAAGGGCCTTAAAAAGTCTTGATTCTCTGCCCTGGCCAAACTATGAATCAAATGCTTGAGTTGTGTCGGACTAATTTAATGCTTTGGCCACGTAAGGTACGTGTTCAAGCCTGTTTTTTGCAGGGTAAGCAGTGTGTTCTACACCAGCTGGAAGAAGTCTTGGACGTGCAAGGCTAAATTGAAAATGTTTCATTTTGACACTTCCTCAATACACTCAGCAAAATGGATTTGATACACTTAATCCGTTTGGCAAATTGACCAGATTTTGAGCTGCAACATCAATTCAATAAGCATCAATTTTAGCTAATGGAGTTTTAACCAAAATAGGGAGGAATTTTGACATTTTGTTTTTACCTCAGATACCAATTCTGGTTTCTACTCAGATTGATTGCACTCTGATTAGCCTACTGTGAAGGTGTATGTTTAGTCACTCTTTTTTTAAGGTGTCACACGTGTCACACAATTTTAAAATGCTTTGGTAGTATGCCATGCAGTGTCTGCTCTCCTGGGGTAGCCTATTGTATCCATTACCTTTTTCAATAGAGCCTATTTGTACTAATCATTAGAAATGCCTGCTAAGTAAGCTGTGCGTCACTTTCTAGATCTAGCCATTTTTCATCTGGCCACTGAATTGAGTTCAATACAATTCAATCACTTAACTTAACCTGAATCTCATGCTCAATATTGCTTTGCGGAAAAGGTCAGCAAGCGATTGATTTAGTCCCCGATTCTCAGCAGGCACCAAGATAATTCCGGGGGTCTTTTTATAATTCTGAGAGAGTTTGTGGGCTCAGGTAAGTCACTGAGCGATACGGGACACCTGAACTGTATGATTAGCACAATATTTATCTCATGAAAGATCTTCAGGCAAACACCATTTCCATTCGATTATTTCGCCTATTGTTCAGTTTCTTCACCACAGTAATTGCCCTTAAGGGAAACACAATAAAATACTTCCCCCACGAAAGGTCCAAAGTGCAATTGTCCACTCTGCAAGGAAAGGCAACAATGCAGCTCTTGTGCAAACGCAGCCATCAGCACTGCTGGCAAGTCTGGTAGAGCAGCTTATCGGGAGGCAGAGTGCAGTGAGCCAGCCAGAGGGGGTGGGCGGAAGGTGGAGGAGGCCAGTGTGTGTGTCTGGCTGTGCGTGTGGCTTCGCCTGGGTGTCCGTGATTGGTAGTGGTGGCACACAACCCCTCAATTCATTGGGCAGCCAGGCGATCGGTCGCTGGGGGAGGGTTGTGTGGTTCCCGTCAAACAGGAGCCCCTCTGGGGACCGGGGAGCTGCCGCTGGGTTAGGCCTACTCTCAGTCAGCCCTTTTGTGCTCATTGTTGAGTCAGGTCTCCCTCTCTTTCTCGCTCTCTCTCTCTGTTTCACCACCCACCCCATTAGTCCTTTGGTTGCAGCGTCATTGGGCAGATGTTTAATGGCCTCACCTGGTCAGGTCACTTTGAAGACGGTGGATATCACAGTGTCAATATTGACAGTCCCCCTCCCATCACTGTAAAGCATTCTCCTCTGGTGATTCAGAGCTGTTGCATTGTCGTGACAAGTTAGCTTAAGCACAAGGAAATGTTTTGTGTCATTCCTATTGACTAGAAGAAACAGTGATTTAAAGTAGCGCTGTCGGTGTGGTTTGTTAATTTTTTTTCCCCTCCATTCGTAACTGAAGTGGGATTGTGTGTGGGTTGAAGGCTCAGCATACAGAGGGAGTTTACACAGTTGTAAGATAGTCTGTACTGCCTTAGCTGCATTTCCTTTGGGACACAACAGTCAAAGGAAAGTCTCAAGGTGCTTGTGTAAGATACAAGATGTGACTCCATGGGTGGGTACATATTTAGAGAGCAAACATTTTGATACCAGCAGCTGTATTAACGTAACATCCGTGAAAAGTGTTTTTCTAAGAATGAAAGTGTCAACCTACCGTGAGGCATCATTATTTCCTTAAAAAAAAGTCTATTCTTTTTTTTATTGAGCCACATTAGGTGTGTTTTTCCCGTTTTGTTCTGAGTCTCAAAATTCCACTTTTTACTTTTTATATTGGACAACTTAGTGAATAAGGATCCCTTGCTGCCCGCAAACAACTGACATATTTGTGCTGCTTCTTCACCTTGTTGACTTTGGAAGCAAAAGGTGCCAAAGGTGGCTGTTAAACATGTCAAGCGCTGTCTGCCTCATTTACTTGGCCGCTGAATATTCATGGCCCATGATCTCGCTCTCTTACCGGTGTCAGCCTTCCGCCGGCCGTGCAAACCAATGGCAGCCGCTACAGAAAGCGCAGTGGACACAGAGTTCTCGCACGCAACTCCCTCCGCCTACCCTTCGTTTAGCATAAAAACGGTTTCAAAGTTCACCTCCTTCCAAGGGCCCTCCTTCTATGGAGGGTTACTGTTTGCTTCTCAGTTGAACTTCCAAGTGGTGATTTCCCTGAATAGTTTCCTGTTCTGATTTGCGTGGCCTGCCCGAGGAGCCAGGCAGTTTTCACTTGGAGGCTCAAAGAAAAGGCACCCATGAGGTGGAGGAGCAGCAGGAGGAGGAGGGTGTTCTGCAGTCATGCCCATTTACTCCCCCTGACACCTCCGGGACACGCTCTGACCTCCACGGGGATAGTGCTCCCCTCTCGCTCTCACTCATGCGTTTCCATTCCCTCCGAGGAAACCGCACCGAATTCCTTGTGCATTACAAGAGCTTTCGGGAGGCCCCATCGCCGCTTGGCCATGTCTAGACTGGCGTGACTGTTGTTTGGCAGCACCGCGCTGTGGTGTGGGCCTAAACTCACTTAGCACTGCAACAGCAGCAATGGCAGCGTCCGTCTCATGAAATGTAATGTTTCCTCTGTAAAAGGAGACATGAAAGGTTCATGCATGTTATCCTGGAGGGTTGGTGGTGGAGGGGTGCGCTAAAAGGAAAGAGATTCCCCTGCTGCGTTTTTTTCTCACTGCACTACCTGATTCTTTCAGCGAGTCTAATGTTGCAGGTTGATTATTTGCAGGGGGTCGCATTGACATCTGGGCTGTGAGGAGAGAAAGAAAAAAACAGAGTTGGAAATGAGAAGAGAAAGAAAAGAGGGAGAAAGAAGAAGAGGAGAGGAAGCCTGAGTCCAGTGTTTCAGTTCTGCAACATGAGAGATGGCTGCAGCCAAGAGGATTCCAGGCCCTGCCGATATCTCGGGAAGTGCCAAGTTGTTGATTAGTATTGATTGGTTGGTGAATTGGCCACTTGAATAGAAGCTAGATCAAATAATCCCCTCCCAAATCTATTGTACAGGATCTGGCGGGACGACGATATCAGAGGCTTTGACGCTGCGCGCGAACACCGCTGCATGCTGGAACATTTCTTGCAGGGGTCACACAAAAGGAGGCTTTCTCGCCTCTGTGTCTTACCTCTTTATAAGATGTGGGGAAAGTTGACCTACCAAGTAATTGTTACCAACTCATCCAGCGGGAGCCAGCGGGGGATGGGCTAGAGTGGAGTGGGAGACTTTTCCCCCCATTGACTGGAGTGGTAAAAAAAAAGAGAACTCCTTGCACCTGTGGTTTGTATAGAAATGGATCTTTTCCCAGACAAATCCAGGAATTTTCTGTAGACTCGGAAGGCCCCTCGTGGTGCGCGGATGACACGGTCCGCTGTGTAGCTGCCGGTTGGCTTTCCACAGGGGCAGCCTGAGTGTAATGATGAAATGGAAAAGTTCCAGTGCAGTGAACACTCGCACGCAGAAGGTAATTGGAGATTGCCACCGAAGGACTCTGCACGGAATGCTTTCAATTCCACTCCGGAGAGAGAGAGAGAGACCACAACGTTTGATTATGTTTTCTGTGTGTTGAGGGCCTACTGTAGTGTAATGAAATGGAGGCCTGCTCAGACATGGAGCAAGGGAAAAGGCAGTGGCTTTTTGTTTGTGCTCCCTTCTTTTCTCTAAAAAGTGTCATCATGTGGTGTTTTAAGCAACTGCGATGGCATGCTGTATTGTTTCAGCCATTTTAATTTCTTTAGTTGTTGTGTCATAACAGGGATGCCTGAGTCAATTGTTCATTAAGAAACCCATGTGTCCGGCAGAATGTGAATTATTGAATTGTTGGCATGGGTTTGTTTGAAATTCTTACTCACACAATCTTAGCCTGTAAGATCGGTTTCTCTGAAAAAAAAACATGGAAATTCTAAGAGGGCTAGAAGAAATATCGATTGAACACTGTGAATGCTTTGTAAATGTTTTTGCTTATTGGCCGTCCTCTTGACCTGGTATCTTTTGTCTCAATATGACTACCTGCTTATATAAATGTTTACTCATTATAATCCACGACATATCATTTATACTTTAAATCATTTTTGAGAGAACACGTTGCATAAACATCCATCCATCCATCCATTGTCAGAACCGCTTATCCTATGCAGGGTCGCGGGGGGGCTGGAGCCAATCCCAGCTGACTTAGGGCAAGAGGCGGGGTACACCCTGGACAGATCGCCAATCCATCGCAGGGCTAACACATAGACATACAATCATTCACACACACATTCATACCTACGGACAATTTTGGAGTGACCAATTTACCTGCAT